>CM038221.1:66082681-66257736 GCA_021442155.1 Cymbidium sinense
TGGTTGTAGTTTGATGTTAATGATCAAGTGATTATAGTTGAGCATCAAAGATCTTATTATTATCGGTTGTCAAAGGAATAAGCGGATTTAGATAGAAAAATTTTATATATTTATACATCTAATATAAAAGAGTCATACTTTGGGCTCTAACAGATATAAAACCAAAATCATATGACAACTCCAATAACAAAGAGTTATTTGGTAATGTTACAATCCCATGTTAGTAATATTAATGTAATTTTGAGCATTTTTGATTTAATTAATTAATGCTCCCTCAAAATTTACGCAAAAATTTTAATTAGTGATTATTTTTAAGTAATTTAATTAATTAATACTCCCTCAAAATTTTGCTTTCACTAGGAAAAATTGTTGCTTCATCTATTAATATTTTTATGTTGTAATTTGCATAATTTTGAAATACATATTCAGGCACAAAATTATCAAAATTAATTTTATTTATTAAGTTTAGATGTACAAATAGAAGAAAAAACTATATAGTTTGAGACTATAAGTTACTTTTATGTCTGCATTACAAAAAATTATTAGCTCATACATAAGTCAAAGAATGGGAGGCCGCAATGAAGTATTGATGATCAAAGGATCATAATTAAGCAATAGAAGTTGGGCAAATAAAGTTAATTATTCAAGGTAGGGCAATACGATTTGGCGATTGTAATCGTGTAATAATGGTGAAGTGACTATAGTTGTATGATGATGTTGATTATATTCGAGCAACGATAATCGAGTGATTGTGGGCAAATAATTATAATCGGGTGATTATCATTGGGCAATTTTAGTTGGACAATTGTCTTGTGATTGAGATCAATCAACAGTGTTAAAAATTTTTGGTACTCATAAAGTTTGAATTTTTTTTATTTTAGAAGTCAAATGAATAATATATTATTTGAAAATATAAAATACTATTCAACAATAGATTAAAAACAAAAAAAATATTTTATTATTATACCTTAATATCAAATATAGAATGATATAATATGTCAGATGATTAAAATATTAATATTTTTTAATTCAAATACAATATTAAAATTTCCTTAAAAAATCTGTCTGATTTGCATTGTAAGAAATTTTTTATTTAAATTTTATTTCATTTTTATTCTAATAAAAAAAAATGTGTCAACTAAGCTCTCCTTTATATAGCCTAATCTAGACTCACTAACAAATAAACTCAGTCAGCATATGGAACTTGTTGTTTTATTTTCTAATTCTTATAGCTCAAAAGACAACAAGGCTTTATATTGGAAAACTTTTCATTGCTTCCTTCTTTTGCTTGCTTGTAATTCTACATGCTTATAAAATTTTTTAGAAGCTAAATTTTCAAATTAGGTTTAATTAAAAGTTTAATTAGGTAATTAGGTATGAAAATTTTAAAAATAAATTAGTGGCGTTGAACGGCGGACATCCGATGGAATCCGTCGCATCGATAGCGTTCAATGGACGGACCTGACTAATTTTTTTAAAAAAAAATTGGGGTACTGATATTTTACATGCTCATCGTCGATTTGAATTGAGCAAGCTTGATATCATTGGAACCGTAACAAAGTTGCCCACAACTTTCATATTAACAAAATTCTATGATTGTAATCCGGTATGCAACAGTTTTTACAAATGCTCGCAAAAACTACAGTGTGAGTTGGAAAATTTGAGACAACCGCAGTATTTTGCCCTATTGAACTCATCCGGTGTTAGAATCGAACAAGCTTAAATTCATATAAAATTTCCCCTTTTAAGTACGATCACTTGCAAAATTTAATATTAATCTAATCTTAAATAATACTCTACATGCATCATACAATTATCCTAACATAAGTATTATATTATAATATAATATCAATAACATCATCATCTCAATCACATTTCTAATTTAAGAGTTTAATAGTTATATCCTAATAGATAGACAGCCACACAATTTAGTACATACTAAATATTTATCTTATACTAATGATATGACACTGAAAATTTCACTAATTAAAGCTCGAATCTTGATGTCGAAAGCAATCTGATTCTGAGTTAAGATTAACCCAGATCAAACGCTTAAAATATAATTGAAAATTTTGTGATATCGGTCGGCTCCTAAATATGAAGTGTTTATAGTAAAATCGAGCGTCTTGACGAGCCGAATCTAACAAGCCTAAGATCTCCTAACGACTTTTGAGCATTCAAATACTTAAAATATATCAGATGATCGAAGGAATCATTTTGAGCCATCCGATGGAGTGGTTTGGATTTTGCATATATATACAGAAACGTCACTCCTCTAATCTATAAATAACTCATCATTTTTCACATGAGGGGAGCCCAAGCTAAAGAGAAGAGAGAGCTCTAAAGCTTGAAAAATCCTCCAAGCATAATCGTGCCCAGACCTGATGGTAGCGACCGCCGTCGTCTCGAACCGCGCCGTGACCACGCTGCCGATCCTGCGCTGTCGACCACCGTCGCTAGTCATCACGCGCCAGCGTCCCGCCAACCACCACCATCAATTATCGCCGTCTTCGATCGCCGTCGGTCACCACCGCCGTACCCTCCGGTCGCTCATCGCCATTTGTCATCGGGTTTGTTATTATCATCACCATATATGCTTAACCCTGCATAGCGTGTTACGATTGGATTCCCATTATTAGGCTTTCTCCGCGTCTGCAAATCTCGACGGAAAACTTTGTATTCTGAAATAGATACATAGTGGAAGATTTTTACTGGGCTAGGCCCCGTAGTTTTTTACCCTCTTCTTGGGGTTTTCCACGTAAAACATTATGGAGTTCCTTATTTTGTTTTCAACTATCTGCGTGCGTGCTAGATTTCCATTGAAGCTAAGGCGTGAAGTTTTATTGCAACTGGTTCTCTAGCACGCAACAGTTTGCCGTCTGTGGGAAGAGAACCCCTCAATCACAATTTCTGTGAACACCCGCATTATGGCCAATAGGCGTAATACTCGTAACAATGGAGCCTCCTGCTCCAACTCATGTCACTCTCGAAACCAATCCTTGAACCAGGGACGCCAAGCTTCTGCCTCACTTCCCCCTAATAGGCATGACCCTATCGGTGAAGGTGCAATAGGAATCTCTCTAGAAGATTGTGTGCGTGGAAGAGTCTCAAAATGAGATAATCTGACTTTTACGAGGAACACGACAACCACTACTACAGCAAACATATCTCCCCCAAGATTGATCGTTAGCCAGGGGAGGTCAAAATGCTAATACGGGGCCTTCTCGTCATCAGAATGAAGTTCCACCGCTTCCAGACTGTGATGCTGACCTCCTTGACACTACCAATTCTACTCATCCATTACTTGTAGCTAGGGCTGTCAAAAAAGCTCGTTGTTCGCGAACAGCTCGTGTTCGGCTCGTTAAGTAGGTCGTGTTCTGCTCGTTCATTAACTAAGTGAGCCGAACATGAACAAATATTTCAAGCTCGATTTATAACAGGCGAACAATGCTTTGTTCGATCGTGTTCGCTCGATTTAGTTCAAATAAATAAACAATTATAATTAATTATATAAAATTTTATTTAAAATATAATTTATGTCATTAAATATTTTTAGAAATTATATTTAATTTAATAATTAATTTAGTTAATAAAAATTTAAATCAAATAAGCTGAAATATATTAGAATTATAATTTTAGGGATTTTTTAATTATGATAATCGGTAAGGTAATATTTAGGGTAAATCATAGCCATACAAATTATCCCAACGGCTCTGATTTAAAACAATTCAAAGGATATACTCTCGTGCGTCGTGCGAGTCGCAAAAGCAGCCCTAACAACTCTCGACTCTCGAGTCTCTCTCGACTTTGCGTTTCTGCCCTAATCCTGTAAGTCCCTCGACTCCCTTTCTAGTCTCTTCTCAGTGTTCTGGCCGCCAGATTTCTACTCTTCTTAGCAAGAGTCTTGCGAGTTGTGAGTCTTGCGAGTTGCAATAGTAATATCTGTAAGCAATAGCCGAACCTCTGGATGCGATCTCTGGTTTTCTAGGGTTTGGTACCGGCCATTATTTTCTTGTTTTTATCAAGCTTCTACTTGGGACTCGGTTGACTTTGCATCTGCTATCATTATTTTCTTCTTTATCAAGCTTCTACTTGGTTTCATGTTAAAAGGAGAAATGCTCTTAAGCTTTTACAATTTGTAACTCTAATTTTTCATTTGTAGACTTGAGTCACTTGATATCTGTGCTATATGTTATTGTCTTTGGACCTCTGGTATTGAAATGCTTGAAGTGCTTATTCGGTTATGCCATGTAGGATATTCTATATCTTATGCAGCTATACTTGTTGTGGATGATTCGATTATTCCTTGTAGGTTATTGAAATGCTTGAAGTGCTTACTTGGTTTGTCCTGTCTGGCCATTATTTTGTTGTCTCTGTTATTTGGGAGCTATATATTGCTATCTCTATTTGATTTCTCATTTTCTTTTACTCTTCTCATTCTAATTTGTCCTGTTCGACCATTATTCTGCTGTCTCTGTTATTTGGGAATTATATTGCAGGCTCTGTTTGATTTTTTATTTTTTTTACTCTTCTCATTCTAATTTGTTCTGTTCGGCCATTATTCTGCTATCTCTGTTATTTTGGAAATATATGTTGCAGGCTCTGTTTGATTTTTCAGTTTCTTTTACTCTTCTCATTCTAATTTGTCCTTGTCCGGCCATTATTTTGTTGTCTCTGTTGGCATGGATACTATTTATTGAGCTGATTTGGTGCTGATAGTAGATCAGATTAATTATGTATATCTTGGAGTTTCAATTTTTTTTTGAGCTGATTAAATGAGAATGTAACATTGAATATGGAGCTTAGTATGGAGATTGGAGAGTGTATGTGTATGTGCTCCTAACTCATATTTTCTTTTTTATTTAGTGTACAATCATGTCTAATGTGGATCATTCTCAATCTGCATCATGTGGTGATGATTTAGTTGTAGGTAATGATATACCAAGTACTTCACAACAAGTTGAATCAAAGGAGCATACACTTGAGACTACTAGGGCTGATGTTAACCCTAAGAGGTAGGAAGAGTATCTTCATGGGAGTATTTTATAGAAATCACTTACGTATTTAAGGGGAGAGTACACCCTCTTTACAATGCATATATTATCGCAGAAATTTCATAAATCAAAAACTAGCATAACTTCACAACTTTTGAGGCATGTGAAGGAATGTGAAAAATCAAGGCCAAGAATAAGGGTTGTTGAATTGGCGGAAAAGGCAAAAAAATTAAATTTTATGCCTTTTGATGTCAATTCTGAAAATGAGATTCCATTATTCCATGACTCCAAAAATTATGATCATCTTCAGATTAGGGAGATAATTGCAAAGATGATTATTATGCATGAGTATCCATTTAGGATGGTTGAGCATATGTGGTTTAATATTCTTTTAAAGGTATTGAATCCCAATTACGAGAGGGTATCTAGAAACACAATTAGAAGTGATTGCATGAAAGTTTATGAAAAGGAAAAAGAGAGATTGAAAACTTTTCTTAAGAGCATTCATAGAGTTTCTTTGACTTCTGATTGTTGGACATCAAATCAAACAGTGGGCTACATGTGCTTAACAATTCACTTTATTGATGATTCTTGGCAGTTGCATAAGAGAATCATCAGCTTTATTGAGCTTGATCCTCCACACACGTACTTTTATTTGTGATGCTATATGTGATTGTTTGCTAGATTGGAATTTGCAGGATAAGGTATCTACTATCACCTTTGGATAATGCTAGTAATAATGATGTTCCAAATGCTTTAAAAATTAATTTTCAGTCAAGTGAGAAGTCACATTTTCAGGGTCATTTCTTTCATGTTAGATGCTGTGCTCACATGTTGAATATAATGGTTCAAGATGGTTTGAAAGAGGTGCAACAAATAATCGTTAAAATAAGGGATACAATAAAATACCTCAAAAAGTCTCCTTCTCGTTTACATAAGTTTGTTGAAGTGGAGAAACAGTTAGGGGTCCCTACTTCAAAGAGATTATGTATTGATGTTCCTACAAGGTGGAACTCCACACTTAATGAGTGCTTTTATTTGCAATGTGTTCATTCATTATGTTGATCGAGATTCTACAAGTGATTATCCTTGACTAAATGGCATAGCTATGAGCGATTAGAAGGTTTCTTTCTATTTTCCATAATGTGACAAAAATGATTTGAGTTCTTCTTATCCAACTACCAATTTGTTTTTCCTCGCCATGCATGTTAAGAAACTTAATGAAGAGTGCAATTCCTTGGATCAATTTGTCAAGCAAATGGCCACCGCTATAAAATTAAATTTGACAAATATTGGAGAGAATGCAATCTACTCATTTGTGTGTCTTGATCCACACCTCAAAATGAAATTCATTACTTTACATTTCCTAAAATATACTCTAGTTTTGAGTAGAGTCCAAGATAAAGAGCATTGAGGATGTTATTTGGGAGATATATAATCAATATTCTAGATAATAATGCTTCAAGCTCTTAGTTAATGGATCGTCACAAGCAATAGTTGATGTGCCCTTTTCATCAAACTTTTAGTATGTTAGATTTTTGATTTTGTTGTTCTTGTTCTATTCAGCCATCAAAATCTGATTTGTAAACATATTTGCAGGAAGGATTATTTTTGAGCAATAATGATTCTTTTGATGTTCTTGAGTGGTGGAAGATGAATACTCTCAAGTATCCTATTTTGTCCAAGATGGCTTGGGATGTTTTAATAATTCCCATCACCACCGTTGCATCCGAATCTGCATTTAGTGCTGGTGGTAGAGTTCTTGATGATTATAGGAGCTCTTTATCAAAAATAGTTAATGCACTTATATAATAGTTGGATTAGAGCTCAACCCAACATTAAAGATCCTTTGAAACTTTTCCAACTAAATTTAGTCTATTTAATAAATTTGATAAACTTCATTCTATTATGTCATTATCTACTTTTATTTCAGAAGAGTTAATGGAGGAGGAGAACCTTTATGTTAAACTACCGAAAATATTTAGCTTTGGAGAAGGATACCATCATACCAAGCTTTATTGCAATTTTACGAATCTATTTTTTTATTAAGGTTTCAATTTTCAATTTTGCATTTTTTCTTGCATAGCAAATTATCTTTCCAATCGATAGTCATTTGGAACATAAATATTTAGGAATCTTGTTGGTTTTATAGGTAGAATGCATTTTAATGCATGAACCAACACTTATGTATAAGGCTTGTACTCACGTGGAGTTAGTCTCTCTTTGAACTTGAGCTAATACCACTTGATATCTGATCTATAGTGATGAAAAGAAATATTTATTACCTTTAATGGAATGTAATTCTATTTGATATTGTGCATCTACTATGTTCTCGATATTTTTATGGCTGAAAAGTGTTTATCACTGTTACTTTTTGAGGGTTTTCTTATTAACATGAAGGATGGGTTTCATAAACAGAAAGGATAAAGTTGGATGTAGTTCTAAACAGTTACTTCGTTCAGTGTTAAAATCAGAAAATGACTGTCACTATACATTTAATTTATTTTTATTTGGGTTTCATCATTTTTATGGAATAAATATAGCACACTCAAATTACTAAATAGCTACATAAGCTTTGTTTTCTATTTTTCTTATATTACAGTTTTGTCTTGACAGCATAGAATTTTGGATCCGAAGAGAAAATAAGAGTTTTAGTTCAAATTTTTTGTTTCTTGAAATTTTATCATGACCTATGAACCGCTGCTACTGTTTGAATGTGAAATAAAATAATTTTGTGGGTATAACGAGTCAGTGACTCAGTGTGGATTTTCTTGTCAGTCCGTTTGTCTCATATATAAATTTTAGATGCTATTTTTTTGCTTTGTAGGTAGGTGAAGTATAGTAATTCATTATTCTTTGATTGCATTAAAACTCTGGAAAACTTATGTTTATCTTGTTTCTCCGGAACCTTTTCTTGTTGAACTTCTTGCTGTTGTCTTAGGATTGACAATAACTTCTGTACATTTTCTTGAAGTCCCACTTTACCCTATACAATATTCATTTTATTGATTCAATGTTTGGCTTGTTTTATCATCTGAACCTTCTTATTCTTGTTCCTTTTACATGTTATTCTCTTCTTTTGGAACTACCTACTATTTGGCTGTGTTTTGGCTAGAGGAATTAGGTAAAATCTAAATATTACCTAATAATTAGATAATGATCGAGGCCTTTTCATTGTATGTATTTACCATTTCTAGCTTGAATGCAAGGGTTTGATGGGAGAACCAAGAGCACTTGTTAAAAGGAATGAACTTTTACTGTTCCATTGTTGAATTTTGGATAACTTGGAAACAATTGCCTGCAATCTGCATTAAATTTGTATTCTGATCTGATTTCCATATTCTTTCGATGTCATGTTTTTTTTGTTACTTTTGCATGACATGGAATGGAACAGTAGGTTGAGTTCTTTGGCTAGTTTTGGTCGGTTTGGTTCTTTGTTTGCTGGCTAGTTTTATTCTTTGTGCATTACACACTTGCTGGCTGGTTTTGTTCTTTGCATCCTTATTGGGCTATGATAAGATCTTTTGATGCTACACTTGGTCAATTTGGAATAGATGCTATACTATTAATGTGTAAGATCACTTATGATATTACACATTAATGGGCTATGATGAAAAATTAAATATATGTATGAGATGCAACTTAGCTTGATATTTGACTGTATGTATTTTCCAAATATTTAATTTAATTTTTTGTGATTATATTTTATCAATTTTCTGAATGTCTATCATTTATTTAATGATATTTAGCTTAATAGTTTGGATTCTTTGGAACAGATGCTACACTTATTTTTTTTTTTTTTGTGATTTCATTGTCATTTTTTTGTGATTTCATTTTGTCAATTTGGAACATATGCTACACTTATTTTTATTTTTTTTCAGATCCTAGTCTTATTAATATTAATCTTTCATTTTATCATTTTTTTGAATGTCTAATATTCATACAACCATCAAGCTATTGACGGCATCAATGATTATTTATTTTAGTTTCTGAGCCCACTCATAATATTTATTTTATATTTTTTTGCTAGTTTTGTTTACATGAAGTCTCTGGTTTTGAAGATTTAAGATTGATTGACTTTGAGGATATGAAAGCAAGACTATAAAGCTTGAACATTAAAAAAGCAATTGATTTGATTAGAAATTGATATTTGGAAATTGTAATTTCATTATTTTCTTAGCTTTTATTTTTGAAATTATAAGTTGTATATGATCATGTAAAATTTTAGGTTGAATTTATTTTAGAAAGTCAGAATCAGAATTTATAAATTATGTAAATTGTGAATTTGTAAATTTGTATATGCATATATGATCTTGTAAATTTTGTTAGTATAAATTAGTATTTGAAGTTGTGTTCAATTTTGTGTAAAAAATGATTTTGAATCTCGATTGAAAATCATTTAATTTAATAAAATAAATTTTGATTGTATATAATTTTGATTTTTGAATCTCTGAATGAATCTCTAATTTTAATTTTTTTTGTGTAACAAAGCTTTTTTTAAGTGCAAAAATAATAATTTTGATTGTATATAATTACTTTGTATAATTGTATATTTTTTAGTTTTAATTCTTGTCAATAGTATTTCGCTTTTCTATAAGATTTAAATAATTATTTTTAAATTAAAAATAAAAAAAAATAAAATTATTAAAATATAAAATCGAGCCAATTTTAACATGACCTAAAATGAACATGAATATTTTTTTTGAGTCGAACACGAATAGACTATAAACAAGCTATTTCGAACACGAGCCAATTTCGAACAAAAAAAATAATAAGCGAGAATCAAAAAAGCTTTGGCTCAAGTTCATTTCGTTTCTACTTGTAGCTATTGTTGCTAATCCACTATTATCGGTAGCTTTGCATCTCATCTGACTCCACCCATCAAGTTATACGTGCGGAATTACAACGCTTGGTGCGAGAAGAATTCCATTATAAAATGGAAATCTTCTTCCCTCTCATCGCGACTATCAGGAGTCTTCACCTCTGACTGAAGCTATTCTTAAACATCCCATTCTCATAGGGTTCAAGCTCCCGAGCATCGACTCTTATGAAAGGAAAACGACTCATATGAACATATCGACCATTACGACCATCATGCATATCCAACGAGCTCTAACGTCGCATTGTCGTCTTTCCAATTACCCTCAAGGAAACCTACTTGGTTCTACTCCCTTCCAAGGGGATCCATCCATACCTTTGATGAACTCACCAAGATTTTTGTAGAATAGTCTATTGCAAATCAGAGGATCATTAAAGATTTCTCTCATCTCTCAATAATTCGTCAAAATGAGGGTGAATTACTTAAGTAATACTTCTAGAGGTTCTCCTTAGAAGCTCGCCAAATACTTGGAGTAGACCCTGAACTATTAAGATGAGTTTTCTTTGGAGGGCTCCATCCTAGGCCTTTCTACTCATCACTAATGCGAGATACAGTCCGCTCATATGCCAACTTGGTTCATCATGTGGAAGCACAAATTTCTACCGATGAGGCTATTAATGCCCATCATTTGAACAATCCAGATGAAAATATAAGAGCGCCCTAGGGAATGCAGACCAACAATCCCATCAAAAGAAACAAGGCGTGATCTCCTCCACACCTCACTTCAACGAAACCACGAGAAATACACCACTAAACACATCTCGTGTTAATGTCCTGATGACCATTCAAGATGAAGAAACCATCAAGTGCCACATCTGTTGAAACTAAATTAAAAAAATTAGGAGCAATATTGTCACTTCCATCGAAGTCGTAGGCATACTACTGAGGCATGCAAACAACTCAAAGAAGAAATCGAGAGGCTCATTCAACAAGGATATCTACGTCGATTTGGGAACAATCAATCGACTCAAGTAGGCATAACTCTAACTAGGGAAACCGGGACAATCATCATAAAATAATAGATAGTCATCAAATAGTTAGGATATTGAAACAATGCAGAAGACCTACTATCTAATCAAGTCCTTATCGCCTCAAAGAACCGAGTTAAAGAAATCTCATATTGATCATTCCATCACTTTTAATGACCTGACTTAGAAGGAGTCCAAGTTCTTCATCAAGATCCACTTGTCATCAACAAGGATGTGACCCATGTTATAATGTTAAGAGAATTTTGATTGACAATAGAAGTTTTGTTGATATCTTATTTAATCCACATTTCTTAGCACGGGCTTGGTTAGGGAAAAGCTCCAACCTGCTGCAGAACCATTTTATGGGTTTGATAATCGCCCTGTGAGAGTAGAGGGACAATCACCCTTCCTGTTGTCCTCAAGAATTCCCTCAACAAGTGACTCACCAATTCAATTCATGGTGGTCAAGTCAGATTCGACATATAACCCTATCTTCGGAAGGCCCCTCCAATCAATTTTTGGTGTTGTCACTTCAGTATCTCATCTTAAGATGAAATTTTCAACCCCTGTTTGGGTTGGAGTGGTCTGTAGAAATCAACAAATAGCACAATCACGTTATCTCAGATAAGCTCAACGCCCTTTGGTGACCTTCAACATCAAAATTTTAATTTTAATATGAAGAAGTACCCAGAGAATCACCTATAGAAGACTTTCTTCTGTTTCATTATTAGATGACCAACTCTACAAATAGTGCAAGTTGGATCTCTTCTCTCGTGAACAAAGAGCAAAATACATAGACTTCTAACGCAAAAATCAAGACATCTTCGCTTGGAGTATGATAGATATGCCAGGAGTCGACCCCAATATGATCATGCACTCCCTCAAGATTGATCCAACATTCAAACTGATCATCCAAAAGAAATGAAGTTTTACACCCGATCGCCTCCAGGCTATTGAACAAGAAGTTAATAAGCTCTTAGAAGCTAGATTAATACCAGAAGTACATTGCCCTACATGGCTGGCAAATGTTGTCATGGTTAAGAAAGCAAATAGAATATGGAGAATGTGTATTGATGTTGACCTTCACATATGTGCCATAAGTTGAGGCAAGCCCATAAGTTTAATTAAATAGACTTTGAAGCGATAATGCGCAAATTGGGGCTCAAAATGCGAATGTCACGAAAATAGTCAAAATGACCTCCGATCGAACAAATTTCTCCATCACATTCGCATTGAAATTGGTCGATATAAATATTGTATGACTTAATGATCAACTGATGAAGCGTTCGAGTCATCAACATGCTTGCACCCATATCGGAGTCAAGAAGCTGCGACGATATCCGAACAACCTCTATTTATGAAATTGATTGTGTCGTTAGCTTCAAAATATCAAAGTCTATCAAATGAACTATCTCAATTCAAATGAGTCTGTACAAATGTCAAATGATTTGAAGTGACAACGAGCAAATTGAGGCTCAAAATGCACTGGATGTCCCTGAAAATTATCGAAACGACCTCCGATCGACGAACAGACTTCGTCGTTGTGTTCAGAACGTCAAAATTGGTCATGATATAAATATTGTGCAACTTAATTATCAACTGATCAAGCGCTCGAGTTGTCAACATGCTTGCATGCATATCAAAGTCGGGAGATGTGAGACAACCGCTCATGAAATTGATCATGTCATTGGCTTCAAAATTGTAAATCTAACAAATAAGATTGTTCACACTCAATTGGATGAGTCTATGTGAAAGTTGGCGGTCAAAAGTGGCGGCGTGCATTTTGAGCGTGGACTCAATTTTATGCCGACTAACAACCTTCAGAAACGGACTACTGTTGCGTTGAACATCAAAATAATCTTAAATCAACACATATATTGACCATTAATGATGTTGGCATAAAATTGATTTTAAAATTGATTAATATTTGAAAAATTAATTAAAAAGTCTATTAATATCCGATAACTCAAAGCGGTGATAATCTAATGTGTACACGACCACTGATCTTGCTCCTCCTTCATGCACGGTTAGCATGCAAGCTCCCGCTCTTCCATTCAAATGGCCAATTGTTCCCTCCTACTGGTTCAATTTTCTCGAAACCAGCAAAAAAAATGGACTCTCTCTCTCTCTCTCTCTCTTCTGTCTCCTCGCTACGACACCCTCCAATATTTGCGTTCCATCTCCACATGAGAGAGGAGGGTTATGAGGAGGAGGAGTATGAGGCGGTAAGATCATCGACATCTCCACAAGGGAGGACATGCGGCGTGGTAGTCGTGAAAGGGTGAGGCGTTTCGAGACTTCTCAAATCGATGGACAAACCACGCCAACAACTTCAGATGATGCTTCCCACCCACATTGGTACCCACGTTGATGCCCCCCAGCCATGTCTTTCACTATGTTGAGTTTGATGTTGATACCCTCGATTTTGAAGTCCTCAATGGTCCGACAATTTTTTTAAACTAAGTATCATTAGAATTTTAATTAGGTAATTAAGTATTAATAAAAAAATTTAAGAATAGGTATAATTAGTAGTATGGCCACACCACGTCGATTCCGATGTGGCGTGGCTGTGCCACGTGAAATTGAGGCTCGCCCCTAAGTGCGGCGACCGTCATTAAGGTACTGCTTCAGTCGATCACATTAATTCTGGACCTCGACATATGATTAGGGCCAATTGGCCTATATCTCCTTAGTTTCATCGATTAAAAATACTTCCTCCACAGAGCTCCGAAACTCCGGCCACCCGCGCACGGTCCTCCTCTCGAACTTCCGTGGTGGTGACCCATTCTGCGTCTTGTCCGTGTATTGATAGAAACTTCTTTTTCCCGACCACTTTCATTTGACGACTTCCCTCTCCCATTTACTAGCCATTGGAAGTCAACATTAGCTTTTGATGATTTCCCATTTTGTTTGAGAAAAAAATTTCCTTTGGAGGATTCTACATTTTTTTGCGCACTTCCCTTCATTCTTTAAACACAGAAATCACTTTCTTTATCAATTTATAAATTAAGTAGTGTGCTGGGGGTTAGAGTTGTATGGTTAGACATTTGTTTGGGATTTGATTTTAGGTTTGTGTTGGTGTTGCGGTTTAGTGTTAAGTAGCCAAAAGTAATAATTAGTGTGTCGATTAATATAAATTTCTCATTATTCATATAACTTATTTTGCAAGAATAAATAGAGAATTTGTTTCATTCTTTTCTATGGAGGCGAGTATCGATGAGCAATTCGGTCAAGTTATGTGGGAGGTGAAATCATCCGGTTAAGGTTCAACGTCCACACCTTACCGGAATTGAATGAGAAGCTTGCACATTGATTGATACGCGGTCACTCTAATTGGTATCTAGTGGGTAGCGGATTTATAGTCATATCTAACGATGATGGCGTTTGCGGTTACACTGGCGGCTTCCGTCGATGTTGGTGTTGTATGTCGTGGAAGATGTTAATATTGCATCCACATCGACTTATCCGGTAGTAAGGTCAGTAGATATACTGCTAACACATACACAAGATTTTATTGCACAAGCACCTCCGGGGATACAACGCAGCTTTGATGAGTTGATTCCCAGGTAGTATATCATCAAAATTTATCTGATTATACTTGTAATAATTAATATGATAATTTATTGCTCAACTTATAAGTTATGTGGCAGTGATGATGCTGTCTATCGTTCGGATGAACCGTATGTGCCTCAAAGTCTTTGCTCGAAGATGAGTATCGACTATGAGTGGTGGCTCAAGTAGTGAGTCGGCATGATATTAATGATGATGATCATCGGGTTTAAGCTCGTGCTTGAGAATATAGGATCATAATATGTTGAAAAATCACTCATTTCAATATTACGGTGAGTCATATGTTGTCCACAAAGCAGTATGTCCGGATGTGTGAAACTATGAGGAGTGGGACAACGATTTACTTTTGACCCATCCGAACCGCGCCTAACAGATGAAATTGAAATTCCAAATGACCTTGTTGAAGGTATGTGTTTTACAAGTAAATGGAGTTTGCAATTTCTATTGTTGGGTGGTGCATAGTAAATAATGTTCAATTCCAAACTACCTCTAACCGTAAGAACTACGGTTGTATGTGGCATCGATAGTCCGAAGGCCCGTAAGTGGCGTTTGCATTGTAGCAGCAACAGACGATTAGGGGGGTGCTTGGAGAATATCAAGAGTTGGTAAAAATTATAGATGTGTCAATGCAGTAAGTGCATCCGGTCATCGGTAGTGTAGTTCAAAATTTATAGCATACTTCATCATACTGATCGATTGATCCAAGCCTAGAGATTATAGGTAGAATGGAGTCAAAATTCAATGTTAAAGTTTCATATATGAAAGAATGGGATGCAAGGCGTGCAAGAAAACCAATATTTGGGAAGAGTCCTATAGGACTCTCTCTTTATATGGAATTAGTTTGTAGACTTTACCAGTACGGTCTACAATTCAATCTACCACTACACAACATTTCCAGACTTTTTTTGGGCTTTGGACCTTCAATAATGGGATGGAGTTCGTGACTTTGAGCTTAGAGGTACTTTTGTTGGACAAGTATCGTACATTAATGCAACAGAATCGGACAATAATGGGTTGTTTCTAGCTTTTGCTATTGTGGAATCGAGAATGTTGATTCGTGGTTGTGGTTCTTGCTGTGCTTGCATGATGTGTTGCCCGTAGTGTCAACTAGATGTGATTTGTGCATAATATCTGATAAACATGCTGGTCTGTTACGTGGATGCAAAGAGATTTTTCCGTGGGCAGCTCATAGACATTGTTTGCGCCATTTGCGTGAAAATTTTAAAAAGGTCGTGCAGTTGGGGATTGGTGATGTTGAGTTTCTATGCCAAAAGATGTATATGGCAGGTACACTGATGATATTCGTCAGTTCAACTATTTAATGTTAGATATTAAAATGTCAAAGAAGAAGCGTACAATTGGCTTGTAGCGTGACCGTAAAATGGTCCCTCGATGGTGGTATGCATTATGGGACAATGATGATGAATCGAGTGTTTTAATGGTGTCTAAAGCACGTGGTTTACCGATTCAGATTTTAATCACTGCTATATATTACAACTTAGTAGCCTTATTCATGAAACGGTTACCCACTACTACTCAGCAAGAGGAAGTCAGCTTGCCTATTTATACTCAAAGGATCTCCGCACTGTTACAGCGTACTGAAAGGGAGGCAAGGCATTTTCCTGAACCTGTAAATATCAACCCATGTGAGATGCAGATTTTTGACAGGTCCAGCCGATCATTCAGAGTTGATTTGCTAGATAATGGCCTCTGTGATTGTAATTGTGGCAGAACGATCATATATCATTGTCCATGCCCACATGTGATTCTTTGCATTGGATTTTCTGGTTGAACCATCTCGCGTGTGTGTCCAAGATACACTCTGGTATAAGTGACATACATAAAAGAATTTCATACTCTGATTGTTCGATTAGCCATCTCTGTAGAGCATGGATTAGTCGCATTTACCACTTAACTTTGCGAAGGTCGGGACCTGCATGAATAGATTCAAAAACACAATGGATGAAAATGTAGGTAACAGTAGCAGAACTTGTAGCATATGCAAAATAACTGGTCACTACAGAGCATTGTGCCCTCATAATATTAACAGTCGACGGTACATTTTCCAATAGGATAATGATTATCTTTCTCTTTTCGGTTGTAATGCACTACTTAGATTTTACAATATTAACACTATTATATTTGTGATTCTTTTAAACAGTACGATGGAGAGCACCGCCAACTAGACTGACATAGCCATGCTAGACCATCACCGCGTGATCGTCCATCTCTGCACTGACTAGTACACCTCAGTGGTGCAATTCCATGGAGAAGAAGTTGTCACATGGTTTATTTAGGATATATACTTTTGTATCTGTACTACATTTTATTTATCTGTTTCATTACAAACTTAAGAGTCATGTACACGTTAAATTTGGTTTTGTCATAATGAACTTCATATTATTTGTCCATTTCTGAAATGAATTGGTTAATTTTATATGATTTTCATCCATTAAACTATTATCAACTTGATGCGGTCACGAACCATTTCAAGCCCTAAACCGTGATGCTGTTACTTATCTCACACAAATCACACCTTAAAAAAAATAACTTGAAGCCAGTCTCCCAGGGCGACTGGCTTCACATCTTAAAAAAAATTAACTTGAAGCCAGTCGCCCAATTAGTGGCGATTACGATCAAGCTTGATGCATCAATCAATTACGGCATCATATCATTAACGCCATGCAACATCGGAACGCGTGCTGCCTACTAATTGGGCGACTCTACCTATTCTTAAAAATTTTTTTATTAATACTTAATTACTTAATTAAGCTTCTAACCATACTTAGTTTAAAGAAATTGCCTCAATGGTCCTGCATGGTTGGTAGATGTTCCAAGAGACAAGAACATAATAGTTGAAGTCATGGAGTCCCTTCATATTCCAAGAGGAGTTCGGCGTGTGCTATTAACACCACGGCAGCAGATGTGGAAGAAAGAGTTTGATATAAGCTATGTTGGGTTCAAGAAGGTGGCGCACAATCACCATCTCGTAATCTTGAATCCTATCTCCGTCGATCCTCAGCAAGGAGATGAACCAAGGATGACTCATTTTTCCGACAACTCGTAAACGCAAGAAACCTCTCCGCTCACAACTTCCTCTCTCCTCACGCGGCTCATCCACACCGAAATCCTAAATCTTTTTTTTTTGCTTCATGAGGTTCCTCCGACAAGATAAAGATAGATCGAAGAACCATAAAAGTTGCTTGTCATAAATTGCCACTTTCAAGTGACATCAGGCATGAGGTACAAGGATATGTTTCATCGATTCTTTCCTTGTTATTTAATATAAGAGATTTTCTCCAATCGTCATCAGTGAGCTCCGGCTCGTCTTTCTTTCCGAAGAGATGAGAACATGGCTACATTAAACTGGGTCCAAAGCGAAGCTTTTCATCTCGATGGCCATTCATGAGGAGTGGCCTCTTCAAAAAAAGTTGATCGGTGAATATCATGTTGAAAATGGAAAAGGTGCCTTTGTAGGTTCATGATCTTCCGGTGGTGCAAAACATTTGAGCTTGTGGAAAAGTTTTGTTATGACGCTCAAATTGAGTTACGTTCTCACAATGTTGCCTTCTACGATGTGCTCTGAACACTTCTTCATGGAAGAATACTTTGGAGAAAATCTTATTTTCCATCAAAACTTTCTAATGAAATTTTTTGGGAATTGGAAGGACTCAATGAAAGTTCTTGAAACCTATGAGGATCTCCTTCCCCTTGTGAAGAACTACATATTGTAACTCGATGCATCAATTCATTGGCAATGAAGGCTTGTCTGATCCAAATCTATTTGGTTGGCCAATGTCGGCTCGATCTTCAATGAAGAGCTCGATGGCAACATCTTATGGAATGTCATATCCACCCGAAGCCAAAACGTTGAGTCGATTAGTGGTCTCTTATATTCAATTCAAAGAAGTATTTTGAGGATTGAGCAAATTCCAGCTTTCATGATGGCGCCACCATGCTCATCTTGTTCCACTGTCTCGGATTGTCGAAAGCAAGCAAAGGGCTCTCTTGGAGGAGATAGTTGGATTGCTTCCCACAGAGAAGGGAATAATAACCATAACTTTTTTTCTTTGGTTACTTTGAATTGCAATCATCTTGCAGGTAGGACCTACTTGTTGGGAGAATTTGGACAAAAGAATTGGAGCACGCTAGATGAAGCTTCCTATGAAGATGATGGCACATACGTCTATTGATATATACTTTAAGGTTTGAAGACCTCTTTATGCTCATCAGGGTGTAAGGAGATGAAATTGCATGGTGTCAGACACTACCACGCTCATCGTGGTGTCGGGTAGGTCAAAATAGTTTCATGTAGCTCTTATGTGGGGATGATGGAATCGCCAAAATCTTTGTCGAAATTTGGAATATTTGCACATATATTCTTTATCGGTGATTGAAGGCCTATGTTATGCTCGTTAGGGCGTCGGGATTGAAGAGACCAAAGTACTTCAAAACACCAATCATTATGCTCATCATGATAGGTAGCCAAAATACTCCGATCGACCCTTATACGGGGATGATCTGCTGCTAAAAAATTGCGTCAAATCTTTTGACTAAAAAAAAATTGAAGAATAAAATGAATCGACTTAATAATGTTAAATAAGGAAACCTAAAGCTAAAATTCAAATTAAAAACTCTAAACAATAAAAAGAGGGAGGAAAAATAGCATACAACAAACACAAAAGTAAAATAAAAGAAGAGGGAGAAAATGAAAGTTACCCTAAGGGATAAATCTTCTATTAAAAGAATAGATTAAACTGTCTTTTGGAATCTAAATCAAAATGCCTTCTTTCGGATGCAACTCTTTATACAAGCAGACAGAAGGCGATATTAAATCAAAATCTACAGAAATCATAGGGCTTCCTTTGATCAAAAAATTAAGGAATTTCATTCTAATTATGATTTTTAAAATCAACGAAATCACTAATTAGGTGAAATTATTTAAGCTATAAATACCGCATGTGCTCATACATAGAGATTTCAAGTGAATTTTAATGTTTAAAAGTCATAAGCTAAAGTTGAAATTAAATGAAAAATCAAATCAATCCCATACTCAAAATAAAACTACCTAAATTCTTAAATACACCAGTGCCACGACACTATCAATGCTTAAATTCAAGTGTTGAGGATGTTTGTGGGGTTGTTTCCCGGTTTAGTCTTAGGACTGGATTCAGATTAACAAAACTTAAAAACTTGTAATAAGAGTTTCAAATCAGTGAAATGTAAAAATAATTACTGACAAGAGACCTAACCCTCTTATAAGTAGAGTTGGAATTTAAAGCTCTTAAACATATTCAAATTAATCAAATTTTCAAATGAAATTAAATGAAAATCTAAAATTAATCTCATAATTCAAACATAAAATTACCAAAATTACAAATACACCCGCATGGGCCCCGACACGATGCTGAATGTTGAAATTCAAGTTTTTTGAGGATCTTTGCCTTGAGTTGCTTCCAGTTTAGTCTTAGAGTTGGTTAACAAAACCTAAAACCTATAATAAGAGTTTCAAATCGGTGAAATGTCAATCGATTCTGTGACGTAGATCTAATCCTCATTGCTTGACTAAACAAAATTGATCTAAAGCTCTTAAATATATCCAAATTAATCAATTTTTCAAATCAAATCAATTTTCAAATATCAACCTAAAATATTCAAATAAAATTCTATCATTAAAACTTAAAAATCAAACTCAATATATCCACCTCCGCAACTGTTTGTTGGGGGTGACAAATTAAGAAAGCTCTAGCTCACAAAGGAGCCAATGTCAAATCAAGTGCTCTACTATATTCACTCTCAATCAATCTCACGCCAGTAAGGACGTGGCTCGTGTCCTCTGACTACATGGCTTGGCCGGTAGGCTCCACAGATGAAGCAATTACAACGAGTCCTCTCGGTGGTTTGACGTCACTCCATTATATTACGATCGTAGTAGCCTTATACTCCCCAACGACTCTATCCTTTGAGTTGTGAATCATAGGGTATACTTAATAGGGCAAACAATCCTGTGTCAGCTAAGGTAAACTTAAGATTGTCTCCTTAGACAAACACCACCCGAGGTCTATAAAGATTTCTTGGATGACGTAATCCATGTGTTGCTGATGAGGATCCCTCTGTCAGGTTGGGTCGACTACCTCATTTGACTAAGTAGACTAGGGACTGCGACTGCCCAGGATGATGGAACCATGGGATCTAGATCAGGCACGCCATCATTCCCCCAACCATATGATTTAAGCTAAAATGATGAATTTGATATCTCTAATTCTAAAACTCTACATGTTGCTACTATACGCCACGCATTTAGTGATCTAATGTTATGAAAGTTCTCCCTCACTTTCGGGAGGTAATTAACTATAGGGGCTTGCGCCTATAGGAAACCTAAAACTAGATCTAAAGTCCTCACCAAATGAGGATGAAATCTCTGGGTAGTGTCTTATCTACTATTCCATCTGTCTTCTAAAAATTGCACTGACACTTTAAACTACTCTTTTCATCGAAGAGGTCGGGTGGCGAGCCCACAATTGATTATACCGATCTCAATAAAGCTTGTCCGAAAGATAGTTTTCCTCTCTCTCAGATTAATCAATTGGTCGCTACGTCTAGACATCAAATGCTCGCTTTTGGATACTCTAGATATAACCAAATAAAAATGGACCCAACGGATGAAGAAGCATAACATTTCAAACATATAAATGTTTATATTATTATCAAGTTATGTCGTTCGGGTTAAAAATCGTGCTACCTATCAACTCTTATGAATAAGGTTTTAAAGACCTCTTAGGCCGCACAGTTGAGGTATATGTGGATGATATGTTAGTAAAAAGCTTGGAAGAATCACAACATATTTCTGACTTAGAAATATGCTTTAACCTTCTTCGATGTTATAACATGCGACTTAACCCAACCTAGTGTGCTTTTGGGGTTACGTCGGGAAAGTTTCTTGGGTTTATGGTAACCATGGGATTGAGGCCAATCCCAAGAAAGTTAAAGCCCTCAGAGATATGGCTCCTCCAAAGAATATCAAAGAAGTTCAACATTTGAAGGGACGAATTGCTGCCTTATCCCGCTTCCTAGTACATTTTGGGGATAAATACTTGCCATTATTTTAAATACTAAAGGGAGCTAAAAATAATAACTTTCAGTGGACTGATGAATGTCAGTCAACTTTTGAGCAACTAAGAGAGTATTTAGCATCTCCACCCTTACTATCCAAGTCTATTCAAGGAGAGATGTTATACTTATATCTTGCAGTCTCTTCCCATGCGATAAGATCAATTTTAATGCGAGAAAAAAATGGGATACAACGACCAATTTACTATGTCAAAATTCTCTCTAATATAGAAAGTCGTTATCTACTAGTAGATAAGATGGCTCTTGCTTTAGTTTTCAAAAAATTACTATACTTCTAACACCATCGGCGTTTTACTCATTTACCATTAGGTCATTCTAGAAACCGGAGGCATGGAGGTTAATTAAATGGTATGTAGAATTGGGAGAGTTTGATATCCATTTCCTGGCCGATATAAAGTCTCAAGTACTTTCATGAGACTTTATAGTGGGCTCAACTCTAAATGAGCTATCTACTACTCTCCTCAATGGACCCTCTATATTGATGGAGCTTAATCTTGATGTGAGCGAAATCTTACTTATTTTCCCCAACATGATACCTTGAGTATGGACTTCACCTAAAATTCCCTACAACCAATAATATGGCAATATGAGGCTCTCATGTGAGGTTGAGACTTATCATCAATTATGAAGCTCAAGACTTAGTGATCCACACTGACACTCAGCTTGTCGCCTCCCAGGTTGAGGAAAACTTTAATACTCATAATCCTCAGCTGGCTTAATACCTTAGCTTAGTAAAGTCACTTCTTACCCATTTCAAGACACATCAAATCATTCATACGCAAGAGAATACTATCGCTCTTAAGCTTGTTACCTCCTGGAGATTTATTTAAGTGAAAGCATGTTGAAGAAATATATTTTCCTAGTATCCAAGGGTCATGGGTAATACAAGAAATTAATGAGATAAAAGAACCTTCGTCGATGGACCTCATCCTATCTTTTTTACAAGAAGGGACCCTTCTTGAAGACCCAACTACTGCAGCTTGTCTCCGAAGGTAAGCTTCAAACTTTATTATTAGGTGAACTATACAAACGAGCTCTTTCTGAGCCATACCTTAAATACCTATCACCATCAGAGGTCGACATTATTAAGAGGTTCACTGGGATATGTGGAGAACACCTAGAGGAAGGGCTAGCCCTTAAAATTATAAGGTAAGGATTCTATTTACGATGAAGCAATGCCTTGGAGTTCACAAAAAATATGCAAGTTATCATTGTACTCTAACCTCTCACCCACATGCGAGCTCTCATCCCTTCAGTGGCCTTTTGCTCAATGGGGAATTGATATCATGGGACCTTTTCCGGTAATGTCAAGGCAACAAAAGTTCATCATTTTAGCTGTCAACTATTTCACTAAATAGGTAGAACAACCACTTAAAATTGAGGTAAATGCTAAACAATTTATTTGGAAAAATATAGTATGTCGATTCGGTCTTCCTGTAAAGATCATCACCGATAATGGAACCCAATTTACTGAAAAAGTCTTTATGTCTTTTTGTAAAGATCTTCACATTCAGCTGATGCATACGGCTGTAGCCCATCCTCAAACTAATGGACAGATTGAAACTGCCAATAGTACTATACTCAAAAGGGTTAAAAACATGTCTTGAGAAGGCTGGGGGGCAATGGGTTGATGAGCTCTCTAATGTTCTTTGAGCTTACCACACTTTATCACAACTCCGACTGGTGAGACACCAAATAACTTGTGTTTCAGAAGCTATTATACTAGTAGATATCCGGATTCTAAGTCAGAGTTCAATCATTCATCATGATAGTAATGAAGAAAACTCACACACACGGACTTACTTCCCAAAACTCTGACATGGCCTCCCTTACTTCCTACCACCAAAGGGTAGCTCATCACTTCAATAGAAGAGTAAAATCCCATCCCATATCTATCAGTGACTTGGTCCTACGAAGTCTCGAAGCTGCGGGCAAAGGCCTTCAACGCAATAAACTCTCACCTCTTTGGGATGGCCTTTATATGGTTATAGCTATGATCAAGCGAACCATTCAAGCTCAAGAATCGGATAGAAAACTTTACCTCAACTTGAAGTGCCAGAATCTCCAAAATATTATAAGTAATTTCTCGCATAATTATTGCAACTTTTATTTTGTCTCTTGTCATTTTCTCTTCAAACTTATATCTATTAAAATCATCTTATGATTTTATCACCAACCTTATATGAGTAATGAATTTATAGCTTTTTTTTTCGAGCTTGTTACATATAAACAATCTCCATCATTTAATTTTCCCACTTTGAAATGCACAACTCATGTATCTTGTCGGGCAAGATCAATCCCAAGGGGACTTGATCAGACCTCTTCCATATTGGTAAGAAGTCAAGTAACACTTTGGCTAATGCCTAGGATAGGTCAAAAGGTCCTTGGTGGACATCCACGCCTCTTCCATACATGTAAGACGTAAAATAATGTTTTGACTAATCCCTAGGATAGGCCAAAAGGTCCTTGGTCGACTTCCCACGGCCTCATCCATACAGGTTAGCATCGTCGAATAATATTCTGACCAATCACCTTGGATAGGTAAAAATAAAACAAGAGCAGATCACCCAAAAAATTTTTTATATCATTCACAGCACTGACATGATGATATAAGAAAGAATCAAAATTTTGGATACGATATAACAATATATAGATAAAAGAAAAAAAATGCATCCTCAAGTGATACTACATGATATCAACGTCCTCCTCACCACTGGGAGATGCTCCTTAAATTCACTCTGGACCCCTTCATCTCTTAAACTTGGCAGGATTTTAGACACTTGGCTGGGAGATAGATTCTTAATACTAGCTCTGATTTTGTGATGTACCATGCAGATTCCTTTTAGGAACCCTCGAATGAAGTCTTCTTCTAAACATTGGTGCTCCAAGTCCTTCACTTCAACATCAAGAATATGATTATGAGCTTCCTGGACATGGTCCTCGATAATATCATGATAAGCTAGGAAGTTATTAAAGTCTTTCCGCCTTCAAGGAGATTTTATTTGCTTCCTCTTCTGACATTATAAGCACTTTCTCAGAAAGACAATCATGTAATGCTTTCTTCTCTAGTTCGAGTGCTTTCTTCTCCACTGCAAATGCCTTGAGTCTTTTCTCTTTCTGGCGAGTCTTTGCCCTCACCTCAATCAGCTCATCACGAGTGTGCTCCACCTCCTCATGCTAGAGAGAAAGAGAAGTTGACATGTTTGCTAGCTCAGTTCTACACCCGGTTAGTTGATCCTCCAGAGTCACCACTTCTTTGGCCTTAGCACTCATCTTTTGCTCATACTCTCCTTGCAGATATTTTACCTTCACAAATTCAATATTCCATTCGTCTAGAGCGACACCTAAATGAGCCATCAGCTCTAATGTTTGACTTTCCTACAAAAAAAATCATCATAAATATTACACAAAGAAAAAAAGGAAAAGAAGACAAATAGGAGGAAGAGAAGATAACGTACTAATTTATCTGCTCATTGACGTCCAATGCATACGTGCTTTAACACCTCTTCAGGAATATGCAACTTCGAGAAATGAATTCCCCCATTATGAGTTGAGATAGCTAAGCTCTCAGAGGCCAACTGGGGGTGAGCATCTTCTCCACAAATATTTGACGTAGTCACCTTGGCACATGTCTTCTTTTTCTTTAAAGAAGAAATATTACTATCACCGTGATTTCGTAATGAGCTTTTTGAAAGAATCCTGTGAATATGAGGAGACTTTTCATCACCTTTGATCTCTTGAGAGCATGAGATCTCCCTCACAATGGTAAGGCCAACATTGAACATTCTATATTCAATTATATATTTGCCAATGTGACATAACTCATATTGTAAGCTTCCTACATCGAATATTAAGAGTCATTAAGATTTCATTCTCTTCAATCGAATGGATGGAAGGCCATTCAATCTTCCCATCTCGGGAGGCCACTCATTTTTTTACAAAAAAGAATCCATTAGACCAATTTCTAGATGGATCTTGTGCTAAAAATTCTATCCAATTCTTTATAGCCTGATAAGAAACACGTCACTGGGCATCACATGTGAATCTACACATACGCACAAGTATTAGATGTCCAAAGTAACACCACACTCTCTAAAGAAGACAGTCAATCCAACGATGATCATTAAAGCTCGAAATAAAAATTGTGACAAAGCTACACTGCATATTTTAAAGATCTCAATCAATTCAGGAGCTAAAGGGAATCGCAGTCCCGCATGAAGAATCATCTCAGAAATAGTAAAGTATCCAGGCAGAAGTGAACGGGCTCGATCAGACTTTTTGGCAACAATAACCACCAACTCATTAGGGAAGTGAAATTTTCTACGGAGCACCATTAAACTATCTACTATGATAGTGGATGATATATCGTCTGTGGCTGTCATGCTATGGGTTTTCTTCTGACCATCATCCCGTGAAAATATATAATAAATAAATAAAAATAGAGAGAAAAAGATAAAAATCTGAGAATTTTGCGAAGCAACTCACTCACCCCAATACTTGGGCATATCCTTTCCTGACTCTGTTACTCACGGAAAGCTTTGGATAACATTTTTCACCTACGATCTGATGAAAAGTATACGCGTACATATGAGATAAAAAAGAGTTATTTCTCTCTAATGATACTTTGAAATTATCTGCCAGACTTTTTGAGTCATTCGATGGATGGTTCCTAATTGACACTTCCTCGCTATCTTGGCAGTTATCAACTGTTGAACCATCCATTGGAGTTTCAAAAAATCTAATTTCCTACAAGAAGAAGTATAAACTATGGACCTTGATCAAACTCGGTGGAAACAGCCCTTGAGCTGAAATCGCTTTGATGAACTTTGGTGATTCAGGTGAAGCTTGATGCCTCATTCATGGAAAAACCGAAGCCTCGTCGTATGAACTACTGGCCTTGATCGCCTCCAAACCCGGTCGGTCCGACGAGGAAAGTTGACACCTCTTTCGAGGGAAAATCGGAGCCTCACCGTATGAGCTATGGGCCATGATCGCCTCCAAACCTGGTCGGTCCGATGAGGATAGTTGATGCCTATTTCGAGAGAAAATCAGAGCCTCACCGAATAAACTATGGACCTTGATTGCCTCCAAACCCGGTCGGTCCGATGAGGACAGTTGATGCCTCTTTCGAGTGAAAACCGGAGCATCGTCGTATAAGCTACGGGCCTTAATCACCTTCAAACCCGATTTGTCCGACGAGGACAGTTGACATATCTTTCGAGAGAAAACTGGAGCCTCACCATATGAGCTATGGGTCTTGATTGCCTCCAAAACTGATTGGTCCGACGAGGACAGTTGACGCCTCTTTCGAGGTAAAACTGGGGCCTCGCCGTATGAGCTACGGGCCATGATCGCCTCCAAACCCGGTTGGTCTGACGAGGACAGTTGACGCCTCTTTCGAGGAAAAATCGGAGCCTCGTTGTATGAACTATGGGCCTTGATCACCTCCAAATCTAGTCGGTCCGACGAGGACAGTTAACGCCTCTTTTGAGGGAAAATCGGAGCCTCACCGTATGAGCTACGGGCCTTGATCGCCTCCAAACCCGGTCGGTCCAATGAGGACAGTTGACGCCTCTTTTGAGAGAAAACCTTAGCCCGAGTATGAGTTCTGGGGATTAGTAAAGAATGACCTTCTCTTAAGAAAAGGTCAAAACTTGCTAACAAAAAGAAAGAAAAAAAAAAAAAATTTACCCTAGCCCTTGAATTTCTGCTATATAATTTCTCTTCCAATGCAGAAGAATACTAAAATATATGGGAGTTGTGTCTCCTTATTTGACCATAAAAGGGTTTTTATAGATCCACTCTAAAGGGAAAGAGAAAATAAATTTTTAAAAAAAATCCATCTCCTCATTATAGTATTTAATTAGAAAAAAAAACCTTCATCTCATTATGACATTTAATTTTTAAAAAAAATCCTCTCCTCCTTATGATATTTAATTTTAAAAAAACCCTCTACTCATTATGAAATTTAAATTTTTTTAAAAAACTCTAATCATTATGACATTTAATTAAAAAAAAACTCTCTCCTCGTTATGGCATTTAATTTAAAAAAAACTCCATCTCTTTCAAGACTAAATGCCGATATATATATATATATATATATAATCAAAGAAATAAACATTGATAATTAATTAGTTAATAAATAAATTAATACATATAACATATGTAATTACAAATCGTAATAATAGGTAAAGTTATTTTATTTTTTTAAAAAAATTAATATATTTTTGGATGAAATAAGTAATGATATCCAAAAATAGGTGGGCAACTAATATGATACTGAAAATTTCACTAATCGAAGCACGAATCTTGATGTCAGTAATCTAATTTTGAGTTAAAATGCATCAAGCGCTTAAAATATAATTAAAATTTTTGTAATATCAGTTGGCTCCTAAATATGAAGTGTTTATAGTCAAAATCGCTTCTTGACGAGTCGATCAAACAAGCCTAAGATCTCCTAATTCTGGCTTCATTTGTGTATCCAAATACTTAAAATACATCAGATGATCGAAGGAATCATTTCAAGCCGTTCGATGGAGTGGTTTGAATTTTGTATATATTTATAGAATAGTTACTCCTCTAATCTATGAATAATTCATCATTCTTCACATGAGGGGAGCTCAAGCTAAAGAGAAGAGGGAGTTCTAAAGCTTGAAAATCCTCCCAGCATAATCGTGCCACCACTCGACGGTCGCCGACCACCGCTGTCGCTCGCCGACCGTCGTCGTCGGCCACCATCACCGGTCCTCGCCGTCGTCAACCACCGTCGTCTGTCATCACCACCAACCACCATTGCCGACCACCGTCGCCGGTCCCCACCGTCGACCACCGTCACTGGTCACCACTACCGATCGTTACTGGTCCACGTCACCAACCACCACCATTAATCATCATTGTCTTCGACCACCATCGATCACCGCCACGCTGGCCGTTAAGCCATCTCCGCATCACCCTCGGACGTGATTGGCGATTCTTTTCACCATCACCAGCGCCGCAACAACGTTATAACCTAACCAGCATACATAGCTATCGTCACCTGATTATGGGATTCCATTGTCAGGCTTTCTCACATACAATTCTTTAATCCCGTATCCGAAAAACTTTGTACTCTGAAACAGATACATAGTGGAAGATTTTCTTGGGCTAAGCCGTGATTTTACCCTCTTCGTTTTCCATGTAAAAAATTGAGTTCCTTATTTTGTTTTCAACTATTTGCATCGTCTTTGGATTTTCCATTGAAGCATGGAGTTTCATTCTATCGGTTCTCTAGCAATAACTAATTTAATATCTAAATTACATCAATATACAAATGGTCGAGTTACTGACTCTCTCCTCACTCAACAAGCCGCAAGAAAAGGTCGTAGTGATAGAGCCCCTGCTCGTCAGTACAATAATGGTAGCTATTCAATCTCAAGCTAAATTCATCTTAGTGATTAAAAATAACCATAATCTATGATATCTTTCTACTTGATCGATAGACTAAGACAATCTGAGGAAACAACTCTTAACCCGTCGCCTCAAATTAATCTCTATTTTGCCTAAAGGGTGATATCTCAATCTATTTTCAAATAATCTGATCAAGCTTAAAGCACAAATCAGAGCCAATCTCCTCATCAAGTCCATCAAAGTAGAAATCACAGGACTGAGGAAGCAATTCCATAGTTCACACAAAATCAATGACCAAACTAAAAGAATTTCATGGTTATTCAGTCTATTAAAGCACACATCACTAGACTGATGATTCAACATAGACCTAGTTTATGTTGGAAGGTAGGGTCATCTATACACACCCTTCAATGAATCCATTAAAGTAGAAAGCCATGATTCATTGCATACATACACTTCCTAACAAGTCGATATGGACAAATTAGGTCAGTCCTTCATCAAGTCCGTCAAGCCTAAAGCTGGGACAGAAGGAATTTCAAATCCGACCAAGCACAGATAAACCAACTCCCCAGCGGAGTCCTTCATCAAAACAAATAAACTAATTTCTCCAACAAACTCAACCAAGCATGAAGCTAGGGTTGGAGGAAACTCAAATCTACGATGACATAAGAGAAAGAGATCTTCAACAAAGCAATTGAAGTAGAAAGTAGATGGTGTAAGAATTCTTATCTATCTGACAAGTCGATTCTAAGAAATCAGTCAAGCTCGTCATTTAGCATGTCCTAAATAAGGCATCATACTAATAAAATTTTTTGTAAAAGCTCTGTAAGTTAGTGCAATCAAAGCTGAAATGATCCAAGTTCTGTGGCCAGCCCAAAGGGTCAACCAGTTTCAACAAACATGACTCGCTCCATGCATGAATCACATTTCTTGACCTCTACATATGTGTCATGAGTTGGGTCAAGCCCACAAGTCAAATTCGATGGACTTGAAGGTGTGAGCAAATGCTCAAAATGCCTGGGCGCCACCAAAAATAAGAAATGATCTCCAATCGACAAACTTGTCGAGTTCAGAATGTCGAAATTGATCAGAATATAAATATTTCAAAATATAATGAGCAATCAATTAAGCACTTGAGCTATCAATTTATTGACACACATATCGAAGTCGGGAAGCTACGACGCAAACTAAACGACATCCGTTCACAAAATTGATCACATTGTTAGCTTTGAAATGTTGAAACCTATCAAATGAGGGTGTCCACACTCAATTCAGATAAGTTTATGTAAACATCAAATGGTCAAAAGCAATAATGCGTATTTTTGAACTGAAAGTGACCCAATTCGACTCCAAAGTCGCTCAAATGACCTCCGTTCACGACAGAGACTACACCAATGTGTCTGGAAAGTCAAAATTACTTAGAATATACATCCAATTTGATTAAGGTTATTGTGCTTAAAATTTTATCAAAATTAGCATGTATTTCGAGATAAATATACTTAATTATCCTCTAACTGCACCCAGTCAACACCTTGAAACTTGTAGTCACTCTCATCCATAATAAATCGCTCATTCTAGCCAATAACCGATTAGCAACTCATCCCTTTGTCAGCCCTCTTCACGTGGAGGTCATAAAAAAGGAGATAATTATCTCCTATGCATGCTACAGCTGCCCCTAGTGGATATCTTCCACGGCCTATCACTCCTTTGGCTAGACCTTCTCTCTTCACATAAAAAACTACATCTCCATCTCACTAGAGGAACACACAAAAAGCCTGATCAAACCCTCAGCAAGCTGCTGCTCTCTTCTATCCCTCTCGATCTCCATCCCGCACCAACGTTCAGCTTACTAATCTCCAAGCCAAGCTGTCCTCAGCCAGAGTCTCATGCTTTCCTCCCTTTAAAAGTAGGCTATCTCAGCCCTTGAAGCCCTCCAACGACTACCGTACTTGGAAGAGACCGAGGCCCTCAGCTACAAATGGTAAGGAGAATGAAGGTATCCTAAAGAATCAAACAGTGGATTCTATGTTTTCTAAAGACGATGAGAAGAGAATTCTAGTGAGCACTAAAAGGAAGGGGCTTCACAACAAGATTATTCCAGTTGGTTCAGGGAACTTAGATATTGCTGTATAATGCATTAAGGAGGATGTAATTAAAGATCTGAAATTGGCTTCATCAGAAGTTCAGAGGCTGATGTATGTAAAGCTATTAATATTTGTAGAAATGGGAATATATTATCTTGTATTTTTGTTGGGCTTCATGCTAGTGGTGATCTATCGGTAAACATACCAAAGGCATTTGTTGATTGTGAGCAAGTGAAAGCTCTTATTAGTGTTGGTTGTTGTTACAACTTACTCTTTGAAGAAAGTTCTGATAAAACGAACTCACTATCTGGTTTCCCACCGAGCAATGGTGCCAAACTGTCTCGGTTAACCCTTGGAAGAAATGCATGTGATCTTGCATGTCAGAGTTTAGAGAGGTGAAAAAGCATGACTAAGAATGCCGTCCTTCCGAATTTTGAGTTGCATGCATTTTTTGCAGCATTTCAAATGGTTTTGCAAAAGTATTATCTAGAAGCCATTAGATCAAGTCCATCTATTGGACGACAGGGGAAGGCTCTGCGATGCCAGAAGATGAGAAGAACAATACAATCTCAGTTGGGTGCGAAAGTAATATTTGCTTATTTAAGTCAAAGGATGAAAATAATGCAGGCAATAAATCTTGTGCTATGCAAGCTGATGAAATTAAAGTGAGTGAAGAACATCATAATAGTATAACATTAAAAAAGAATGAATGTGCAAACTGAGGATGTATTTTTAGACCAACCCTGCTGTTATGAAGGATATGAAGTAGATCAATCTTTTATAAGCTATGATAGATGTATATTTTTTTTAAAAAGGAATTCAGCAACTCTAGACTACAATGCCTAGGGTTGGAAAGTAAGCAGGATGCCAACTTGCTTGAACCATGGATGAGAGCTAAACCTTTCTTTGTATGAAGATCCTATCATCTCAGTAGAGTTAGTGGGTTTGAAGACCCCGTTATGCTCAGTAGAGCTAACGGGTAGAAGACTACTACCGTAGTGTCGCAAGACACTGACCGTTATGCTCAGTAGAGTTGACGAGAAGGTCGAATAGCCCCCGATGCACTCCCATATGCGGGGATGATGCTAGGAGGATGCCGAATTTTGGTCTAACTGGAGACTTAAATAAGATTAAATAAAAGTGTTGATGAGCTTAAATTGAACTTATTTCAGACTGATAAATTAAAGAATAAACCTATATATATGCTCTTTTGTGCGGTGTTTGAGGACCCCGTTATGCTCAGTAGAGCTAATGGGTAGAAGATCACGATCGTAGTGTTAGACAGAGTTATGCTCGGTACTGAAAGGTCAATAGCCCCGATGTAGCCCCTTATACAGAAATGACGACAGGAGGTTCCTAAAATTCAAATTGATATGGGACTTAAAGATGATTAATTAAATTTAAATTGAGCATAAATTGAATTCAAACTAAACATTAAATGAAAATTCAAAGTTAGAATCTAAGTGCTTTAAACTTAAAAATAAAAAAAATTACTAAATTCAAAATTAGAAGCATTCACCAAAAGGCTTGAAGAACTGAAAAGAATCTCCTCCCAAACCACAAACAAAATTTCCTCGTGCTTAGAATTCTCAGAACGTTTAGAAGAACTGAATAAATTGGAGTTACAATAAACCTGAAGGCCCATCAACTTGATGCCTCATATACAAGCAGAAGTAATATAAATTAGCTTGTCAACAAATATGTATAAAGCCTTTCAATTGTCACTAGTTGTACTTCGTGACTTACTGGATGAATCAAAATGGGCTAATCAATTTAAACGGGATTCATGGTGACTTTACAAGCTTGTCAACAAAAACGAGTGGAGTCTTATTTAAGTTTGAGAATCCAATGAATTTGAAACTAAATGTGAAAGCAAACAATTATTATTTCAATGGATTGAACAAGAGTTGAAACACCCTACAACACCGAACTCATAACATATTGAACAAGCAAATAGAAGACGTTAATTAAGGCTTCAATTGAACTGTCGCATGCATTATGAAATGGGCCTATATTCAAATTTATCATCTTAAAATGCATACAAATAATCAAAATTTTAATAAAATAAATAGTACATAAATCACTAGATAATCTAATACTCAGATTTCTGATATCAAGATTCGCTTAAATAACTCAATGAAATGAGATTTGCACACATTACGATACATAATTAAAATATAAATACAATTCCTCAAAAGTGCACATGTGTTCTAAACACCCGCATGGGCCCCGATACTACGCTGAATGCTTAAATTCAAGTGTGTGAGGATGCTGCGCGGGTTGACTCTCGGTTGGGTCTTAGGACTGGGTCAGGGTTAATAAAATCTAAAAATCAAATAAAATTATTATAATATCTTCAATCTAATAAAATATCTGAGAAGCTAATTCTGTCATATGACAGCAGATCTGATCCTCTATTATTAAATTAATAGAGTCGACAAGATCTAAAACAGCGAAATAATAAATCACCCTGATGATGGCCGTGTTGACTGAATATCTCAACTAGAGGAATTTTTCATAATAATAATAATAATAATCTATTCAAATTCTAATGTCAAATCATTATTAAATGATGAAATATTCAAACAAAAAATATATAAATTAAATGAAATTAATTATTTAAATTTAAAGTAAAATCCATCCACCAATCCGCAACTGCTTTTTGAGGGTGACAAATTTAAAAAAATTTTGCTCACAAAGAGCCAATGTCAAATCAAATACATAACTATTTTCACACTCAAATAATCTTAAGCCCGTAAGGATGAGACATGTGTCTCTATCCGTGTGGTTTTATCGCAAAATGACACCACATAAATGGCGGTTACAACCAGAGCCCTCTGACCGGGTGGTTCACCGTGATATGACACCACTAAATTACGGTCACGGTCGTAGCCCATATGTTCCCCAACGGCTTTGCTCTTTGAGCTGTGAATTATAGAATGCATTTGATTGGGCAAAAAACTCTCTGTTAGCTAAGGTAGACTTAATCTCGGCTCCTTAGATAAACTCCACCCAGGTCTACAAGGATTTCTTGGACGATGTAACCCATGTGTTGCTAATAAGGATCCTTCGGTCAGGTTGGGTCGACTACCTCCATTGACTAAGTAGACTAGGAATCACAAGAACCTGGGATGACGAAACCATGGGATCTAGATCGGGCGCGTCATCGTTCCCCCAATCATTCGCTTTAAGTTAAATAATGATGAATTTCATAAATTCTTAATTTCAAAACTCCTCCACATGCTCCTACTATATGATATGCATTAAGGGATCTAATGACTAGCCTTAGTCGAAAGTTCTCTCTTAGCATTGAAAGGGGTACTTAACTATAGGTGCTTGCGCCTATAGGAAACCTAGAACCAGATCTAAAGTTCTCACAAAATGAGGGTGAAACCTCTGGGTAGTGTCGTATCTACTATTCCATCTACCTTCTGAAAATTTCACCGATGAATAAATCATACTCTCTTCATCGAGAGGTCAGTCGTGAATTTTCAGAGCCCACAGATTTCTGGTGACTCCGCTAGGTTTCTTTTCCCATCTTTGGCTAGTCGAATATGAGCTATATTAATAGTGGTGTTAAACAAAAAAATTGATTTTCTAAAATAAAAAAGGAACCAATTATGAATGAAATTAAATTTAAATCAATCATATTCTTAAGTCTAATTTGTTTGGTCTATATATCGATGGATCTTCATAACACCATTCATCATGCAACTAGGTCCCAGAGCCCATATTCATCTGATTAATGTTGTAATCAATACTGAGGATGTTTGAGCTACTTTTCAATTTGGTAGTATAGACTTCCCAGTCATTGCTGCTGCAAATAATCCTCTACTTAAAGCACCTGCATATTGTACTCACAAACCTATGCAAGGGAGGAGGACAACTGTAATGACTACTACTGCTACTAAGGTTCCTCGAAAGAGAGCCGTTGTATTTGAAAGATTGAGTTATTTTAAGGCGTCGGTCCTGAAAAGAACCATCAATAGGCAGAAAGTTTCAGTCATATCTATTAATGTGACTACTTTTCCAGTTGAATCTTTCGCACTAGGAATGCATAATGTTGAAGTCTCCTATTCTATAGAAAAAATTGAGTGGAAGGCATAGAAGGAGAAGAAATGCTAAACTGTGAGCTCAACAGTTGTTGTCTGAATCACTAGCCATGCGATCACCCCTGGTATTAAAAGTGAGTGTTCCCACTCACAACGAGTTTAAAAATCTAAAATGGGTGAAAAGGAATAGTTCTACTTGTGATGTTAAGCATTCTTTTTGGACTCAACAACAGTTAGCTCCAACTCTTCAGAATAGACAACTTGAAACTTTATTTGCTCGAGTATATAATGTCCTGAAGGTTGTCAAGAAAAAAAGACTTATGAAGAAGAGATACCAAAGGCCAATTATCAGAGAAGCTAAGAATGCTCCACTACAGAAACTACCATAAGTGCTAGTAAGAACTCAAGATCATTCTAAACAAGTTTTGCACGGTGAGCATCAGAGCATGACACTTGGACATTATGTCCAGGAATCCGCTACCGAAAGGTCCCGATAGAAAGAAAAATAAATATGGAGAGTGAAACCTCGAGAAGAAGTTCTGCACAGTGAACATCGGAGTGTGACACCTGAACCGCATGTTCGGGAATCCGCTACCGAAAGGTCCCGATAGAAAGAAAAAATAAATATGGAGGTTGAAGCCTCAAAAAAGTAGTGATGTAGAAGATTCTTCATCTAGAAGCAAGCTAACTCAAAGACAATGGAGAAAGATAAATGCTAAATTACTTAATAATCATTATTCAAGAAGAAAATTATACAAGCAACAGTTAAGCCAAAAGCGAGTGTTCTAACCCATAACTAGTTTGATAGCCTAAGACGGGTGAAGTGGAACAACTCTACTAGACAAATCAAATAGTTCTGGACTATAATGTCGTTCCAGAAGTGAGGAAACTCTAAATTGTATATGCAAAAGTGTATCGGTCCTTAAAGTTGTTAAGGAGAAAGGACTAATGAAAAAAAAAAATATCAAAGTCTTGTTATCAAGGAGGCTAGAGTTACTTCTCCAAGGAGACCTTCTCCTGCAACCATGCCAAAATATCAATCAATTCAAGTCCCACATGATGAGCATTGAGGCATGACGCTTGGACCACAAGTCTAATAATCCGCCGTCGAAAGGTTCCGACAAAAATGTAAGCAAATTTGGAGGTTAAAGCCTCAAAGTGAAACTATTTTAAAGAAGGATAGTGATGTGACATCTGGGCTGTACTCCTAGAGATCCACCATAAATGAAACTCATTAAGAATGTGTACTATTGACCTCCACATATGTGTCATAAATCAAGATAAGCCCACAAGTCAAATTCGACGGACTTCGGATGTGATAGTGCACAAATTGAGGCTAAAAATGTATTGGACGTCACTAGAAATGATCAAAATGACCTTCCATCGATGAACAGACTTCTCCATCACATTTAGAATGATGAAATTGATCAGAATATTAATATTTCAAAATCTAACGATCAATCGATTAAGTGCTCGAGCTATCAATGTGTTGACACGTGTATCAAAGTTAGGAAGCTGCAACATTAACCAAATGACCTCCGTTTATCAAATTGATTATGTGTTAGCTTTAAAACATCAAAATTTATCAAATGAGACTGTCCACGCTCAATTCGGATGAGTCTGTGCAAATATCGAGTGATTTGAAGTGAATATGCGCAAATCGAGACTGAAATGCACAGTACATCACTAAAATTAATTCAAATGACCTCCGATCAATGAATAGACTTTTCCATCGCATTCAGAATATCAAAATTGATCAGGATATAAAAATTGTATGACTTAATAATCAACTGATCAAGTGCTCAAGTCGTCAATATGCTTGCATGCATATCAAAGTTAGGATGCACCGATGCAATGACCCCCGTTCATAAAATTAATTATGTCATTAGCTTTGAAATATCAAAATCTATCAAATGAGCCTATTCGTACTCAATTTGGATGAGTCTGTCCAAATGTCGAGTGATTTGAAGTGATATCGCAAATCGAGGCTAAAACACAATGGACGTCACCAAAATCAATTCAAATGATCTCCGATCGACAAACAAACTTTGCCATCACCTTCAGAATGTTGAAATTGGTTAGAATATAAATATTGCATGACTTGATGATCAATCAATCAAGTGCTTGAGTCATCAACGTGCTTGCATGCATATCGAGGTCAGGAGGCACCGACGAGGATCAAACGATCGTTCACAAAATTGATCGTGCCATTGGCTTCAAAATGCCAAATCTATCAAATAAGACTGTTCATAAGTGGAAATCACCACTTGAACCTATATTGGACTTAAGAGAGATGCCTAAATCAAGTATTTGGGCTTCTCAGCGGCATTCTGATAAGGCTACTTCATCACAGCATGAGAAGTAGTCTACTAAATGCAAGCCTCATAAATCAAAGAAGCTGGCCAAGAAAAGGAAGAGCAAGAAGAGAACTACAACTCAAAAGATCATTAAAAACTTAGAAGAATATCATCAGCCAGTAAGACAACCATTTAGACTTGTAGACTTCATGCCTAAACTTCGTATAGAAGATAATGGCGAATCTTGTCCAGTAGAGACATGTCAATCTCATGTGATATCGATATTCTTCAACATCGCATCAAGGGTGTAGTGACTCACCAACCCATCACAACTCTTGTTAGGAAAGAAAGAAGAGCTTGAGGAGCTAATGTCTGAATTATGTTTAATGACTCAACTAGATAATAACAAATGAGATGAAGATCTCATGGAGAGTCTAGTCCTTTTGGCCAATCTTCCAAAATAAGAAGGAAATTTGAAGAAACTAACTCTTCAGAAGAATCTGAGTGAGACAAATTTATTTTAGTTCAGTCGAGAAGTGGTAAAATTTTACCACCTGCATCAAAGAAGGAAATGCAAATAAAGACAAAGGCAAACAAATTGAAGTCAATGAAGATATCATTCCCATAAATCCTAGAGCAAAGCCTAAATCAAGCGAGAAGATATATTATAATATTCTATCACATCTGAGAAAGATCCTGCATAACTAAGTGTGTATGAGGCTCCCTTGATGTCAAAAGACCTCCGAGAAACTTTGATATGGGCTCTCAAAGATCTAGAGAGTTATGAAGCTTACTTTGCTAAGAAATGCATGACTGAAGCATTGCAAACTCCAGATCACCTTGTAATATCATTTTCTGAAGAAGATCTTATGTTGGGTACGGCGGATCATAATCGTCCTCTTTATGTTACCGCAGAGAGTGATGACATCTCGATCATCCGAATATTGATTGATTCAGGTTCTTCTATAAACCTTATGAGTCTAAAGGTATTGAGAGGATTATCACTTGATATCCTACATCTTGGGAGAGATAATTGATGATTCATAGATTCAATGAAAAGGGGCAGAAAACTCTGGGTTCTTTTATTCTCCAGCTCAAGTTTAAGGATTTATATATAGAAGCCAAGTTTTATGTAATCGATGCCGATACATCATTTAAAGCTCTCTTGGGCCGTCCATGGTTGCATGGGTATGGCATGGTCCCATCAACTATGCATCAATGTATGAAGTATCTGAAAGATGGACAAGAATTCAGAATTCCCGGTAACCTACAACCATTCTCCATCAAAGAAGCAAAGATCTATGAAGATGCAAAGTACTTCATCCTCAAAGAGCCTAACAAAATATCTTGAAAGATCCACTGTGAACTAAAAAGTAATTTCATAAGTGAAGAGAAGCAAGGAGGAAGAAAGAAGGCAATGCCGAATCCCCCTAAAGTACTTGATTCTGCACCTAAATTAAGAAAATTAGTTCCTCATTTGGGAAGTGACACGGAAGAAGAAGAAGATATGTCTGTCGAACCTAAGGGAACTTATAAGCTTTCAAGAAAAGTAGAGTATGAAATAAGTGATTCTGATTCAGACTATGATTTTGAATTACTTATGAAATAAAGTTTAGATGGTTGTATCAAAGAGGATAGCTCACTTAGCAGAGTCAGATGACTCACTCAAAATTATACCCATCCCTCAACAGTGCATCAAAGAAATCACTCCACTAGAGGTTCATAATATTAAAGAATTGGTAACATTCTATGCGCCACCGTTGAGTGAGAGTGGCATAACAGAACTCTATTTTATAAATTTGAAGAGTCTCAACCTCAAGATTTTGAACAGTCAGGTCAACACAAAAGTTATGATAAGGTAGTGCCAACAAGAATACCAATATACTATCCGTAAAAGTTGCGAAGAATGATGCATAAGCTTGGAGTTCATATTGAAACTACTAAACATAGGACTCAAATCTTTAAAAATATGTGGAGCCAAAGAAGTCCTCAAGCATCGCAAAGAAGTGATAAGTTTATCACTAAAGGTTTGGGGTTCATCCACAAATCTCATTAAGATAGAGCTTGTTATAATATAATAGAAGTTGAGATAGAAACTATTAATGATGAAGAAAATGATTCCCATGAAATTCTTCTTAAAATGATAAAGAATTAGAAGCCAAGCCCACCTAAAGAACTTGAAGATGGTGGGCAAATAGCTACTATGGATGAACTTAAAGAAGTCAACCTAGGAGTTGAGGATGATCCCCGTCTAACTTTCGCCAGTGCCCTTCTGCTTGATGAGAAAGTTGAGGAGCTAAAAATTCTACTTTGTGAATTCAGGGATTGCTTTGGCTTGACATATTCTGAAATGTTAGGCTTATCACCTGATGTAGCAGTTCATAAGCTAGCTATTAAACCAAATGCAACGCCTCTTAAGCAAGCTCCTAGGTGAATGAGATTGAAGAATAGGTAATTGCAGAAACTAAAAAGCTAATTGAAGCAGATTTCATCCGAGAGGAGAAGTATGCATATTGGATAGTTAACATTATCCTAGTTAAAAAGAAGAACGGCCAAATCCATCTCTGCATTGACTTCCGATTAAGGCAAAAGATGCCAAAAGACACTTTCGCTACCGGTACAACCAAGGATGAAAAAACATACATCGCTCGAACTCCCATTAGCATATATTGTTCTACTACTTTGGTTTAAAAAATGCTGGAGCTACATACCAAAGAGCCATGATGCATATTTTTGATGAGTTGATTCATCAAAAGGTGGAATATTATGTCAACGATTTCGTAGTGAAGAGCTTAAACCGTGAAAATCATTTTGAAGACTTGAGAATCATACTGGAGAGAATCAGAAAATATGATCTCAAGATGAATCCTCTAAAATGTGCATTTGGGGTATCCCCTAGAAAATTCCTCGAGTATATTGTACGTCACAGAGGTATTGAAATCGATCCTGCTAAAATCAAGGCAATTACGGAGATGCCTCCACCGAAGAGTTTGCATCAGCTCCGTTCTTTACAAAGATAGCTCGCATTCATCTGTAGATTCATATCAAATCTGTGAGGACGCTGTCAACCATTTGCAAGGTTAATGAAGAATGATGCTTCTTTCAAGTAGGACAAAGAGTGTCAAGAAGCCATCAATAGCATTAAAAGCTACTTATTAAATCCACCAATCATTGCAACACCTATTCCTGGGAATCCCCTCATTTTATACACAACTGCATTAGAAGAGTCTCTCGGGGAATTGTTGGCACAACACAATAAAGAAAGTAAAGAGAATGCTCTTTATTATATCAGTCGGAGGTTGATTGGAGCAAAAATGAGATACTCTCTGATAAAGAAGCACTGTTTAGTATTGATCTTTGTAGTCCAAAAGCTTTCATTATATATTATCTCACAAGATTACCCTCATCTCAAGGATTGATATGCTGAAGTACTTGATGACAAGACCATCGTTGATAGGTCGCTTGGCAAGATGGGCAGTATTGTTTTGTAATTTGATATCACATACGTTCCGCATAAAGCAGTGAAGGGATAAGTCTTAGCAAATTTTCTTGCTGCACATCCCATCCCTATGGACTCTTCTCTTAATGATGATTTGCCTGATGAGCAAATTATGCTCATTCATGAAAGAGAAAAATCACAAATTTGAGAAATGTACTTTGATGGAGCCTCATAGATCAAATAAGTCCAATATCTAAATTTCTAAGAGCAAGAGTAGAATCGATCGCCTTCATAACACCAGAAGGAGGGATAATGAGATGATTATATGGATTGACCGAGCCAAGAACTAATAATGAAGCTGAATATGAAGCATTAGTAGCAGGTCTTGAAGAAGCTATTTTCATAGGCTTTCAGAACCTACACATTTTTTGTGATTCTCAACTTATTATAAATCAAGTACTTGGAATCTATAGAATCAACAAGCTTGAGTTAGCTTTCTATCACAAACGAGTTCTTGAGCTAATGAAGCAGATACTAAATGTCACACTAACTCGAGTCTCTCAATCTAAGAATAGCAAAGCTGACTGCTTAGCAAAACTAGCTCAAGAAATGACAAGTATGAATGGTGATTATGTCATGATCGGCATATTTACTCAACGAGTTCTCGAGCCAATAAAATATCAATCCCCTCGGGTAGAGGGGTTACCAAATTTGATACAGCAGGATATGACTCAGGTTCTCCTCATACTCCCAAAATCAACAAGAAGTTATACCAAGAAGAGCTAAGAAGAACTAAGAATGACATTGCCTCAGAAAAGCAATGTGAAGCCAAGTAGATCTAAAATCAACAAGAAGTTGTACCAAGAAGAGCTAAGAATAACATTGCCTCAGAAAAGCAATGTGAAGCCTTTGTTGTAGAAGAGTCACGTGATTGGAGGCAAGCCTTCATCGACAACTCTGAAGAAGGAAAATTACCAAATAATAAATTACTGACAGCTCAAATCAAAAGGGAATGTTATGCTATGCTTTCATCAACAACACTTTATATCGTAGATCCTTTTAACAAATGTAGTTATGATGCCTAGGTGTAGATGAAGCTAATAAAGTGATGGTTGAAGTTCATGAAGGACTTTTTGGTGCACATCAGTTAGGTCCCAAGATTGCAGTAAAGATCAAAATGATGGGCTATTATTGACCATCTATGGTGAGAGATTGCATTAATCATGCTAAGAAGTGTCATGAGTGTCAAGTACATGGGAATCTCATCCATCAACCTCCAAATCCATTACACCCACAACATCGACCATTGAATGTTAGTACGATGTGATTGACTTGATCCACTCGTGGACATGGCTTCATCCCAGATGATTATTTCTCTAAGTGGGCTGAGGCTACTCCATTTAAAGAAGTTACTGCTGACCGAGTGATCAACTTCTTCATACATAATGTAGTCTATAGATTTGGTGTGCCGCGCCAAATAATTTTTGATAATGAATAGCTTTCAGAAGTACAAAGATTTATAGATTCATCGATCGACATAAAATTGATTGGTGATACTCTTCAATATACAATCCAAGAGCAAATGGTTTGGCAGAGGCCTTCAACAGGACATTAGTCAAGCTGCTTAAGAAGATTCTCACTAAAAATAAAAGAGAATGACATGCCAAGCTAATAGAGACTCTATGGGCGTATCGAACTACCTACAAGATGCCGACTAAAGCAACTCCCTATTCATTGGTATTTGAAACTGAAGTAGTTCTTCTGCTTGAAGTTGAGTTGCCTTCACTTCAAGTAGCCATCCAATACAATCTAACTGAAGATCAAAATGCCCGTCTGAGAATGGAGGAACTTGATGTGTTTGATGAAGTTAGACTGCAAGCTCATCAAAATCTAAAAGTTTATCGAGCAAAGATGTCCATGGCTTTTGACCATATGGTGCGGCCTCGAACATTCCAAAAAGGAGAATTGGTCCTGGTGATGAGAAGACCAATTATCCTCAATCAAAAATTTGGTGGCAAATTCGAGCCTAACTGGGAAGGCCTTTTTTCCATTGAAAAAGTATACCAAGGAGAGGTATACCAACTCATCAACTTAAAGGGTGAAAGACCTATGCCACCAATTAATGGTCGATACTTGAAAAAGTACTATACTTGACGACCACATTCTCGAGGTACAATAGAAATCCCCCTGCAAGATAGGGGCATTTTTTTAGTATATCTATTTAGGTTGACATCGTGCTTCATGCCGAGATCCCTAAATAAATACTCCATATGAAGAACTTTTTTGTGAGAATTTCCCTATTACATAGGAGGCATTTTTAGATTTTGTATATACAGATGAAATCAATATTCTATGTTAAAATTCACTTTAGAGTACATCAATTTAAATATGAATGTATTGTATATTTTCATCATGAAAATTCTCCTAAATGTACTTTAGAATTCCCCCTACAAGAAAAGGGTATTTTTTTAGTTTATATTAAGTCTACTTGAGTTGATCGCCATAAGATGAGATCCTCAATATATTTTGATTCAGTTGACATCGAAGCTTACGCCAAAATCTGAATATATCCATAATTATCATTGTTAAGTTGCATGTTCTTGCATAAATAAAAAGAATCTATTTCTACGCATGAAAAGATAACCCTAAATATCAAGAAATTTATCTCCCAGATTTGCCAAATTTTGGAGATCAAGTCATCTGAACTCCTAATTTCGAAAGCTTCATCAATTAAGTTGGAGAAACATCAACCTCTACATCCTAAAGTCTAGGAAACAGATGGGTTCTAAAGATCGGACTCAACAAGCCATAAATGGTCGAGTTGCCGATGCTCTCCTCACTCAACAAGCCGCAAGAAAAGGCCACAGTGAAAGGATCCCTGTTCGTCAGTCTAATGACAAAACCATGAACCCACTATAGCTTAAGTCGAAGACTCGAGTAAGTTCTACAGGTTGAACTCCATAAGCCCAAACATGGCCGAGTTGGTGATGCTCTCTTCACTCAATAACCCGCAAGAAAAGGTGAGTGAAAGAGCCGCTCGCCGCCCAATGATGATAAGCTCAATCTCAAACCAAATCCAAACTTATTAATTACAAGCAACTAGATCTCGAGATCTTTCTACTTGATTGATAGATCAAGGCAATTGAGAAATGCTCAATGGTCGCCTCAAATCAATCTTATTATTACCTACAAGTGATATTTCAATCTATTTCAAATGATCTGATCAAGCTTAAAGCACATATCAAAGCCTATCTCCTCATCAAGTCCGTTAAAGTAGAAAGCACAGGACTAAGGAAGCAATTCTATAGTTCATACAAAGCCGATAACTAAAGGAATTTTATGGTTATTCGCCTATTAAAGCACATTGCTAGACTAATAACTCAACATTTACTTATATAAGTCTAAGGTCAATATCCAGTATCCTTCAATGAATCGTAGCAAAGCAAACATTCATGGAGTGCATACACTTTCTGACAAGTCAATAGGGACAAATCAGGTCAGTCCCTCATCAAGTCTGTTAAGCTCAAAGCTAGGACATAAGGAATTTTAAATCTGATCAAGCACAGATAAATTGATTCCATAGTGGTGTCCTTCATCAAAATAAGCAGACTAATTCCTCCATCAAACCCCAACCAAGCATGAAGCCAGGGTCAGAGGAGGCTAAAATCCGCAAGAACATAAAAGAAAGAGATCTTCAGAAAGCCATCAAGAGAATAGATTGTGTAAGAACTTTATCAATCGAAGTAGATTCTCGACAAATTGGTCAAGTTTTCATTTAGCATGTCTTGAAGGCAAAAGATACTAATGACAAATCATGGCAAAGCTCCATAAGCTATTGTAATCAAAGCTAAAATGATCCAAGCTCTATGGACAGCCTAAATGGTCAACTAGTTTTTACAAATGTGACTCGCTTCATACATGAATCACATTTATTGGGGGGCATTTGTTGACCTCCACATATGTCTCATAAATCAAGACAAGCCCACAAGTCAAATTCGACGGACTTCGGAGATGACAGTGCGTAAGTTGAGGCTCAAAATGCACTGCAAGTCATTGAAAATGGTCAAAACAACCTCCGATCAATGAATAGACTTCATCATCGCATTTAGAATGTCAAAATTGATAATATATATATATTGCAAAATCTAATGATCAATCGATTAAGTGCTCGATCTATCAATGTGTCGATATGTGTATCAAAGTCAAGAAGCTGAGATGATGACCAAACGATCTCCGTTCATGAAATTGATCAAATCATTAACTTCAAAACATCAAAATCTATCAAATGAGACTATTCACGCTCAATTCGGACGACTTTGTGCAAATGTCAAGTGATTTGAAGTGACAGCATGCAAATCGAGGCTGAAATGCACAGGACATCACCGAAATTAACTCAAATGACCTCCGATCGATGAATGGACTTAGCCATCACGTTTAGAATGTTGAAATTGGTCAGGATATAAATATTGTATAACTTAATGATCAATCGACGTTGCCGAAGTCATCAACACGCATATATCGTGAGGTCACGGCGCATCAAATGACCCGCTCATAAATTGCGATTAGCTAAAAATTTCAAAATCTATCAAATGAGACTTCGCACTCAATCTAATGCAGTTCGATCATTGAAATGATAATGCAAATCGATGAAATATGCAGGAAGTCACTTACCAACTCAAATGACCCCTCATCGCTGAACGGACTTCACCATCGCTCGTAACATCAAACCGGTCAATATAAATATTGATGAATGATCAACCAATCGCACCAGTCATCAAGCTCCGCATATATATCGAGGTCACTTTGACTTGATCGCATGCAAAATCGAGCATCAAAAGCACGCATTTTGAGTCGAAATAGATTCGATCCACCGAACCAAATGACCTCGATAAATACTACGCTATCGGCTCAAAATAATAATTACCTAAATTGATATATATATATATGACATTGCATTTAGTGCAAAATTCAAATTAAAGTCATTTAAATTAATTTTTTTAAAAAAAATCCTAAATTAGCCCCCCCTATTTTCAGTTTTCTAAAAAAACTGCAAAAAAAAATAAAAAGTAAAAAAAGGGGCCACTTCCAACACCCTCCTCATTCTCTCTCATGTTTATCTCTTGCATCCCTCTCTCACGTTGAAAAAATGCTCTACATACAGGTAAAGAAATTTTCCTCCCCACTCTCGTTTTCTTTCGTCCGGTCCGATCCCGTCGCCGGTGCAATCCACGTGTTTCTGCAGTGCGTCCGGAAACCTGCCACTCGTCTGCTCTCCACTGCTGAATCCGCTGCCCGTCTCGCACTCTGCCGCAAGTCCCGTCGAACTGCACCGACCCGAACTGCGTGACCCGCCAGCCAGCCGACATTATCCCACTCCGCGGGCCCGCAGTACCCGAGCGACCTGCCGTCTCAACCCGCCAGAACCGCTGCTCCGTTCCGGCCAGAAATCAAACCGGTGCGCTCCGGCCCGCACGACCCACGCTATTCCGTGATCCCGCTGCCGGCACAAAATCACCCGCCGGTCCACTGAATCCCGTAACCGACGTCGTTCACTCCGTTGTTCCGCGTCCAATTTTTGGCCCACTTTCACCATCCATCTCCCGCAAAGCCCGCAAGCCGCTCCACCACCCGCCATTCCGTGCACCCACCACCATTCTGCTGGCAGCTATCAATCATCCGGCCAGCACCTTCCACAGACCAACCCACTCCGTCAAGCATGTGGCTGCAAAACCCACAAAAATGTCCAGCCTGCTGCATTCCTACAGCCAGCAGCCCTTCTCGCAAGCCCGCAATCCATCCAAATTTTTTTTTGCTTCACCGCAATCGGGGGAGAACATGTCAACAAGAATTATCTTTTTCGATTGCATTCCCCTCAGCCATCCTTTTTGTTTTCACGAATGGAAGAACATCATTAAGAGGAATTCTTCTTTCGATTTTGATCGCACCTCGCATTTTCTTTAATTTCACAAACGGAAGAACATCGTCGATCTTAATTCGATTTCATCATTCTTGCTTTAGCCTTCCCATCTTCTTCACCAAACGGAAGAACATCATCAAGAGAATAATTTTTCTTAATTTCCGACGTCGATTTCTTTAGCCTTCCCACCTTCATTCAAATCATGGGAAGAACATCTATAGATTTTTTTCGACTCTCAACATTCTCAATCGATACCCAACCTCGTTTGCATTGTAACGGCCAAAAATGTGTCAAAAACATGTGGAATCGAATAAATATATATATATATATATATATATATATATATATATATATATATATATATATATATATATATATATATATATATATATATATATATATATATATATATGCTTTTTATAAATCAAAGCCTCATTGCACAAGACAAGATAAAAAATATGTCATGTGCAAGACAGCCGCTTATGCTTAAGATATAGAGTAAGCCAATAGTTATGTATCCCCACTAAATGTATAAATTTGTCTAATTCTAAACTTAGAAAAAAAGGGGGATAATATATATTATATCAGATGTCTTCGGTCTAAAGGCCTCACAAGAAAGGACAAGATGAAAACGTCATGCGGTCGAAGACACCACTCACGCTCAAGGGCATACCGAGTAAGCCAAAACACTCGCCCTTTACATGGATGGATGACGAGGTAAATTATGTCAAATATTTTAACTTAAAAGGAGAAAAAAATGAGTCGACTTAAGAATGCTAAGTAGGAAAACCTGTAGCTAATTTTAAATTAAAAGCATCAAATAAGAAAAATGGGGGAGCCTTTAAAGCAAATTTTAAAAAAAATAGAACAATCATTTAAAATACAAGTAAAATTTAGGGAGGCTAATATTAAATTCACAAACTCTAATTGAGCCTCTACATAAATTGAAGTAGTGAGTTATCTTTTCTTGTAAATTTCTCAAAATTAAACAAGCTTTAATTGAATTTGGGGATTAATGTTAAACTCATAATAAACTTGCAATAAACTCAAAATCTAAGGATGAATCCAAATTAGTTAATAATTCTTATGAATAGGGATTACTATGCTAATGCATAAAAGTGGCTAAAGCAATAAACACCTAAATCGCATAACTTATTAAAATTGATGTAAATTAAGCATAATCAAGTTTGAAAAATTACAAAAACTCAACAAGTAAACTAAGTGCAAGTAATGTGTTAAACTATAATCTAAATTAAAATGTCTTCTTCGCCACAGAATCTGCAACCCTTTGTACAAACAGACAGAAAACGATACTAAATCAAAATCTACAAAAATGATAGGGCTTCCTTTAATAAAAAATTATGGAATTTCATTCTAATTATGATTTTTAAAATTAATGAAATCACTAATTAGGTGAAATTATCTAAGCTATAAACACCTACATGTGCTCAGACATAGGAATTTCAAGTTCAAATTTTGATGTCTAAAAAGCCTGCGCAGGCTAAATTGGAATAAAAAAATGAAAATACAGAATCAATCTCGTAATTCAAACATAAAATTACCTCAAATTACTATACACTCGATGGCCCCACACTACCAATGCTTAAATTCAAGTTGCGGATGTCAGGTTGCTTGCTTAGTCGATCCGTCCGTTAACAAAACCTAAAACCTATAATAAGAGTTTCAAATTAGTGAAATATCTCGAAACTGATTCTATCGGATAGATCTAATCCTCATAGCTAAATGAGACATGATCTAAAGCTCTTAAACATATTCAAATTAATCAATTTTTCAAATCAAATTAAGTAACAATCTGAAACTGCTTAAATAAAATTCTATCATTAAAAACTTAAATTAAACTCAATCTATCCACCTTCCGCAACTGTTTATCAGGAGTGACAAATTAAGAAAACTCTAGCTCACAAAAGAGTCAATATCAAATCAAGTGTTCTACTATGTTCACTCTCAATCAATCTTGCCGCAAGTGACGTTCATGTCCTGGCGATGGTAAGAGCTCCATGATGAAACAAGCACACCGAGTCCTCTAATCGTGGTTTGGCCACCGCTCCATTATATTATGATCACCATACCCCAGATACTCCCCAATGGCTCGCCATTTGAGTTGTGAATCATAGGATATACTTGACAAACATCCTCACACCAAGGTGTGGACTTAAGCCTTTCTCCTGACAAACACCACCCCATGTCTACAAGGATTTCTTGATGACGAACCCATGTGTCATGATGAGGATCCTTCGTCAGTTGTCAACCACCTCCTCGACTAAGTAATATGGGATCGCCTGTGATGAAACCATGGATCTAGTGAGCACGCCATCATTCCCCCCAACCAAGTTTAAGCTGAAATGATAAATTTCATATCTTAAATTATGAAACTCTATATGCTGCTATTATATGCTACACATTCAGTGATCTAATGACTAGCCTTAATCGAAAGTTCTCTCTCACTTATTGGGAGGGGTAATTAACTATGACTTGCCTATAGAAACTGGAACAAGATCTAAAGTCCTCACCAAATGAGACAAAATCGGGTAGTGTCTTATCTACTATTCCATCCGCCTTCTAAAATTCCATCATTACATTCTAAATCATACTCTCTTCAATTCAAAAAAATTGTCGAGAGGTCGGTGGTAAATTTTTGAAGCCCACATATACCTAAGAAAAATATCCTCTGTGATGAGATTTCTGACAGTCGACACCTTGGAGCTGGTCGCCAACTATCTCCATATCTTCGACAAGATGTCAGATTCGATCGTAATCCTCCGAGCCAGAAATATATTGGAGGCATCGAACTTAGTATTTTTTATTTATTTTGTTTTGAGTTGTTTCTTGTACTAAAAAATTTGGGACCATGGGCACAAGGCTCAAAAAGTGATTAGGAGGAGAGGTCTAATAATATAGCAACATAAAAATAATCAACTTTAGATTCTAAGCTAAGATAAAAATTACTAACAAGTAATTACTCAAACCTAAGTTAACCATAATTATAATTCTAATTTCTTCTAAAAAATCTAAACCTAAGCTACCTAGCCATTAAAGCTAAAGGTTATGGGATATACAATGCTCTTATATTTAATGTTTTATTTTTTTTGGATGATAGTGAGCCCGTGAGGGCAAATAATGCACATGGCTCAAACGAAGTCACCACATTAAGAGCAGACTCCCAACCAACAAGCCCTGTCATCTCGCACCTTTATACTTTATTTTTAATTAATTTAGTTATCAAGACACAACTCTAATATTCAATACAAATGTTATGTCTTCCATAAAATTTTAATGACTATCTCCTTTCGAGAGGTTGTCACTATCAAGATCAACTAGCCCTCCCTATTCCTGCAATAAAGATACAATGCTCTAAGAAGAGATAAGATAGAATATGAATACATAAATGGTGATGTAGCCTAAAGATTTTTATTTTATTCATTGGTTATTTATTTGATTTTATTTCAAGAAAATATATATTTTTAAACTAATTGTGACTCATTCAATCAATGATAATAACTACAAAGATATCATAATAAAGAGAAATATTTCATTTCATTCCAATGTGCAAAAAATAAACACGCATATCAAAGCATCAAATAATTAATAAAATATTAAAAGTGCATAGTGTGATTAGGTACACAATATAATCTCATAAAAAAAAGTGTCAACTAAGCTCTGCTTTATATAGCCTAATCTAGACTCACTAACAAATAAACTCAGTCAGCATATGGACTTGTTGTTTTATTTTCTAATTCTTATAGCTTAAAAGACAACAAGGCTTTATATTGGAAGGCTTATCATTGCTTCCTTCTTTTGCTTGCTTGTAATTCTACATGCTTTTTTTAGAAGCTAAAATTTTAAATTAGGTTTAATTAAAAGTTTAATTAGGTAATTAAGTATGAAAAAAATAAGTCTAGTTATCCATGAACCAGCGCGCCATCGCCGCCATTCAACTCGGACTAACCTCATTTAATTTTTTAGAAGAAAAATTGGCATGTTTGGCCCGATCGACTCATCCAATTGGAATAGAAACTTGATTTCATCGGAACGCGAATCTAAATCAATTACCACTTTCATATTATCAAAATTCACATTGTAGCGCAAAGATTTTTTAAACACTGAAAAAACGTGGAGTTAGAAAATTCTGACAACCGTAAAGATTTTGCAGACGATCTTTCATCCCGTAATCAACAAGCTTGAATTCATATAAAATTTCCCTTTTAAGTATGATCACTTGCAAAATTTAATATTAATCTAATCATAAATAATACTCTACATGCATCATACAATTATCCTAACATAAGTATTATATCATAATATAATATCAATCACATCATCTCAATCACATTTCTAATTTAAGAGTTTAATAGTTATATCCTAATAGATAGACAACCACACAATTTAGTACATACTAAATATTTATCTTATACTAATTTAATATCTAAATATATCATATCTATATATATATATATATATATATATATATATATATATATATATATATATATATATATATATATAAAGATGTGTTTTACTTTAAATAAATTGATATTAATAGTATTTTATGTAATTTAAAGATTTTAATATCAAATATATAAATATAAAAAATAAATATTACAAATAACTATAAACTGTATGATATATACATCTCTATTTTTTTATCACTTATTTATATTGCATTACAGGTGATAAATATTTTGCTTGCCGAAGAGAATATGTCCAAAAGTTCATTAAATAATGGATAATATTTTTAAAAAATGGATTGTTCAATCTTATATAATTATTGAGTGTAGAAACGGTGACGATGCCATGTCCGAAAGATCATACTAAATAAATATGTTAAGTATTAAATATATATAATTTTTTAGGGGATAATAAATAAGTTTCACGTGTGACGAAATGATCGTCCGTGTAATTTCTGACTTTGCGTTCTTATCCGAACTCCTTTGTGATAGGTGACAGTGTGATATAATTGTATTATATCATAATATTATTTGAGATATGATATTAAGAATATATTTTAACTATATTTTAATAAATTTATGATAAAAAAATTATATTTTTTAATTGATCTTATATAATTAAAATTTTACAATTTTACTTTTATACAATATAGTATATATAAATATATCAATCCTCATTTCTTCTGTAATACTTTATCACTCTTTTTTAATTCAGCAGCTCCAAAGTGATCATAAAATTTGAAATTGAGCATTATGATTTATATTAACTCAAAATTTTAAAAAAAAATAAAATCGTAGGATAACGTTACTTTTATTATGAAAGATAAAATTCATAGCATAGTTATTAATGAGCGGATTAATTTTTTATATGTTCGTTTTTATAATAAATTTTTATATTTATTTTTATAATATTTAAATTTTATATTATTATCGAAAACGTAAGCAAATAAAAAATTTTATAATATATATCTAAATCTTGAAATTAATAAATGCGTCAACTGCCACATTGAAGATATATTTTTAATGGGAGTTAATTATATATATATATATATATATATATATATATATATATATATATATATATATATATATATATATATATATATATATATTAGTTAATTATATACCATGTATCTGTATTAAAATAAATAATTAATTAATTAGTGAGTTTTGCGGTTTGGTACTTATTCTTAATTAATTGTTATCTTAAGTCAAAATCATTTGCTAAATCACTGTAGTTAGGGTTGAAAGTGGATTAATTCAGTAAGAACTCCTACCTGCCTCAGACCTACCAAGTTGAAGATTTCGATAAGAATAGAGGGATTGAATATTATATAAATGATGTCATGATATGCAATTTATTAGCAATACGTAACCGTCATGAGGTCGAGACAAATTAAATAATTATGAGGTAAATATTAAAAAATTAGTATAATACTTGGGCTGCTGCTTCATGAAAGGTATGAAGATTTATAATTTATTCTTCAATTATACGATGTGATGAAAGTAGCTCTTAATTATAATAATAATTTTTTTTTATCGTACGATGAAATATCAATTATGATCTTTTGAGATGAGGCTAGAGAATAGAAAATCTGAGCACTATTGAAAATTAGTTTTGATCTTGATATTATGCATTAGTTTCATTGTAATGATGTGGACCAATGACGATGATAAAGTGACAGATATTAACCTTAGTATTGGTGGTGTGTATTAATATTATAGGTGATGATGTGCATTAAAATATATTAACTTTGTACATAATGGTGTACATCAACACACATCTTATATGCAACAAATATGGATCAACACTATTGGCAATGACATGATAAAGTTTAGGGTGATGAAGCATAAACAATTGTAGTTTGATGCTAATGGTCGAAAGCAATCATTATTGAACTTTAGAGGTAAGTAAGCTAGTTGGACAACAGAGGATAGTCAATCGCAGTACTTGAGATGGTGATCAAGTTTGACATCAATGATCAAGTGATTATAATTGGGCATAATTCTAAAATGATTGTCAAAGTCATAAGTGGATTCAAAGGCTATAATCAAATGGAGGAGAGTCGTCAAAATAAGTTGTTGGAAGATAGATGCAAATTGATTATTGAAAATAGTAGTTTGATGTTGATGATCAAGTGATTATAGAGCATCAAAGATCTTATTATCGATCAAAGGCATAAGAGGATTTAGATAGAAAATTTTTATATATTTATACATCTAATAAAGAGTCATACTTAGGCTCTAACAGATATAAAACCAAAATCATATGAGATAACTCCAATAACAAAGAGTTATTTGGTAATATTACAATCCCATGTTAGTAATATTAATGTATTTTCATTTTTTTAATTTAATTAATGCTCCCTCAAAATTTATGCAAAAATTTTAATTAGTGATTATTTTTAAGTAATTTAAAAAAGTAAAAAGGAATTTTTGCCAATTTAACCTGTGATAATATGCCAAATTATGGACAATTGATGATGACTAATTACCAACAACTTTTATTTATTTTTTAAATCTATTATTTTTTTTATAAATTTTATTTTATATTGTTTTAAGAAATAGTAAGTCATTTCAATGAAAATTGCAAATTTGACATATTTCTATTTATTAATCTAAAAGCTTTAGCTCATAGAATTAATTAAGTGTAATAATAAAACTGATTTTTTTAGTGTATTTATTTATTTTTATTTTTATAATAAATTAAAATTTAAAAAATACAGTTGGTGAAGATTTTTGGCCTGATCAAAATTTTGCTTTCACCAAGAAAAATTGTTGCTTCATCTATTAATATTTTTATTTTGTAGTTTGCATAATTTTGAAATACATATTCAGGCATAAAATTATCAAAATTAATTTTATTTATTAAGTTTAGATGTACAAATAGAAGAAAAAACTATATAGTTTGAGACTAAGTTACTTTTATGTCTGCATTACAAAAAATTATTAGCTCAGACATAAGTCAAAGAATGGGAGGCCGCAATGAAGCATTGATGATCAAAGGATCATAATTAAGCAATAGAAGTTGGGCAAATAAAGTTAATTATTCAAGGTAGGGCGATAAGATCGGCAAGAGAGATTTTGCGATTGCAATCGTGTAATAATGGTGAAGTGACTATAGTTGTATGATGATATTGATTATATTCAAGCAATAATAATCGAGTGATCGTGGGCAAATAATTATAATCGGGTGATTATTATTGGGCAATTTTAGTTGGACAATTATCTTGTGATTGAGATCAATCAACAGTGTTAAAAATTTTTGGTACTCATAAAGTTTGAATTTCTTTTAGTTTAGAAGTCAAATGAATAATATATTATTTGAAAATATAAAAATACTATTCAACAATAGATTAAAACAAAAAAAAAATTATTATTATACCTTAATATGAAACATAGAATGATAAAATATGTCAGAAGATTAAAATATTAATATTTTTTAATTCAAATACAATATTAAAATTTTCTTAAAAAATCTGTCTGGTTTGCATTGTAAGAAATTTTTTAGTTAAATTTTATTTCATTTTTATTCTAATAAAAAAAAATGTGTCAACCAAGCTCTCCTTTATATAGCCTAATCTAGACTCACTAACAAATAAACTCAGTCAGCATATGGACTAGTTGTTTTATTTTCTAATTTTTATAGCTTAAAAGGCAACAAGGCTTTATATTGGAAGGCTTATCATTGCTTCCTACTTTTGCTTGCTTGTAATTCTACATGCTTATAAAATTTTTTAGAAGCTAAATTTTCAAATTAGACATAATTAAAAGTTTAATTAGGTAATTAAGTATGAAAAAAAAATTTATAAATAGATCTAGTCGTCGGATTGAGCGGCGTACGGCATCCGATGGAATCCACATCAGTGTCGATGGCGTTCAGCAGATGGCCCGATAAATGAGCCACAGAAAAAAAAATTAAGGGTATTCTGATATTTTGCCAGTATCGACTCATCGTTGGGTGAGAAGAAGCACGATATCATTGAACCGTAACAAATTACAACTTTCATAGCGATATCATTAGGTAACAAAATTGCCCACAATATTAACAAAATTCTCGATTGTAATCCGATGCAGCGGTTTTTATAAAGCGTGTAGCGTGTGAGTTGGAAAATTCGACATTATTTTACCCTATCAAACTTATCTGGTGTTAGAATTGTACAAGCTTAAATTCATATAAAATTTCCCCTTTTAAGTATAATCACTTGCAAAATTTAATATTAATCTAATCTTAAATAATACTCTACATGCATCATACAATTATCCTAACATAAGTATTATATTATAATATAATATCAATCACATCATAATCTCAATCACATTTCTAATTTAAGAGTTTAATAGTTATATCCTAAGATAGACAACCACACAATTTTAGTACATACTTATCTTATACTAATGATATGAAAATTTCACTAATCGAAGCACGAATCTTGATGTCAGCAATGATTACGAGTTAAGATTAGAGATCAGCTTAAAATATAATTGAAAATTTTGCGATATATCGGCTTCTAAATATGAAGTGTTTTATAATCAGCATCTTGGCGGATCTAACAAAGCCTAAGATCTCCTAATTACGACTTCATTTGAGCATTCAAATACTTAAAATGAGTTGATGAAGGAATCATTTTGAGCCATCGATAGAGTGGTTTGGATTTTGCATATATTTACGAAGCGTCACTCCTCTAATAACTTAACATTCTTCACATGAGAGCCAAAGAGAGAGAGCTCTATAGCAGAAAATCCTCAAGCATGTCGTGCCGCGACTGGCGGTGCCATCGGTCTCGACCACTACCACCGTCGACCATTGTATTACCACCACTTCTTGGTCCTCGCCGCCATCAACCGCGTCGCGACCACCATGGTCATCACTTTGCCGTCCCGGTCCTCATCGCCAACCACCACCATCAATTATTATCGTCTTTGACCATTACCGTAGTCGGTCTAAGCCACTACTTGGTCATCACCACGTCATCATTCATATTGTTCACCATCACCAACATTCTGACCTAACCACGTAGCATAAGCGTGTTGCGATTAAGGATTGTCGCTTTCTGCCATCTGATTCACGTAATCTCGTAAAACTTTGTATTCAACAGATACATAATGAAAGATTTTTACTAGGCTAGGCCCCGTAATTTTTTACCCTCTTCCTGGGGTTTTCCACGTAAAACATTCTGGAGTTCCTTATTTTGTTTTCAACTATCTACGTGCGTGCTAGATTTTCCATTGAAGCTAAGGCGTGAAATTTTATTCTACCACAACTAGTTCTCTAGCACGCAACAGTTTGGCACCGTCTGTGGGAGGAGAACCCCTCAATCACAATTTCTGTGAACACCTGCATTATGGTCAATAGGTGCAATACTCGTAACAATGGAGCCTCTTGCTCCAACTCCTACCACTCTCAAAACTAATCATTGAACCGGGGGCCTTGCTTCCTCACTTTACAATAGGCATGACCCTATGGTGAAAGTACAAGAAGATTGTGTGCACCGAATGGAAGAGTCTCAAAATGAGATAATCTGACTTTTACGAGGAACACGACAGCCACTACTGCAGCAAACACATCTCTCCCAAGATCGATCGTTAACCAGGGAAAGTCAAAATGCTAATACGGGGCCTTCTCATCATCAGAATGAAGTTCCACCACTTCCAGATCGTGATGCTGACCTCCTTGACACTACCAGTTCTACTCATCCATTACTTGTAGCTCAACCGACTACTAATCCACCAATTATTATAACTTGGCACGTTCTCGTCCTGTTGACTCCACCCATCACGTTATACGTGCGGGATTAAAATGCTTGGTGCGAGAAGAATTCCATTATAAAGATAGAAATCATCTTCCCTCTCATCGCATTCATCGGGTCTTCACCCTCAAGCCTATTCTTCAACATCTCATTCTCATAGGGTTCAAGCTCCCAAGCATTGACTCTTATGAAAGAATCGTTGTATGAACATATCGATCATTAAAGACCTCATGCATATCCAACGAGCTCCTAGCATGCTTGTCGTCTTTCCAGTTACCCTCAGGAAACCTCACACTTGGTTCTACTCCCTTCCAAGTGGATCCATCCATACCTTTGATGAACTTCCGATTTTGTAGAATAGTTCATTGCAAATTGAGGATCATTAAAGATTCTCTTATCTCTCAAGCATTCTCAAAATGATGGTGAATCACTTGGGAATACTTGAGGTTCTCCTTAGAAGCTCAAATACCGAGTGACCCACTATTAGGAGTTTTCTTTGCTCGTCTGCCTACACTCATCAATAATGCAAGATATAGTCATACCAACTTGTTCATCATGTGGAAGCATAAATTTCTAATGAGGCTATTAATGCCCATCGAAATAATTTGAACAATCCAGAAAATATAAGAGTGCCAGAATGTAGACCAACAATCTCAAAGAGTCATGATCTCCTCCGCATCACTTCAACGAGAACCATGACGAAATACACTGCTTGAACATTCTGTTCGTCCGATGACCATTCGAGATGAAGAAATCATCAAGTGGCCATCCATTTGAACTAAATTGAATTAGGGAATGATATTGTCACTTCCATTGAAGTAGTAGGCATCTTCAGGCATGCAAACAACTCAAAGAAGAAATTGAGAGGCTCATTCAACAAGGATATCTACATCAATTTGTGAACAATCAATCGACTCAAGCAAGCATAACTCTAACTAGGGGACAACCAGGACAATCATCACAGAAATAACAAGATAGTCATCAAATAGTTAGGGAAATTGAGACAATGTGAAGACCACTATCTAATCAAGTCCTCATTGTGCCTTTGAAGAACTAGAGTTAAAGAAATCTCGTATTGATCATTCCATCACTTTTAATGACTCGAACTTAAAAGGAGTCCAAGTTCTTCATCAAGATCCACTTGTCATCGCAGGATGGGTGACTATCTATAATGTTAAGAGAATTTTGATTGATACAGTTCTGATATCTTATTTTACTTCACATTCTTAGCACAGGCTTGGTTAGGGAAAAGCTCCAACCTGTTGCAGACCATTTTTTGGGTTTGATAATGGCCCTGTGCGAGTAAAGGGGACAATCACACTTCCTGTTGTCCTCGAAGAATTCCCTCAACAAGTGACTCACCAATTCAATTCATGGTGGTTAAGTCAGATTTGACATATAACCTTATCTTCGAAAGGTCCCTCCAATCAATTTTTGGTGTTGTCACTTCAATATCTCATCTTAAGATGAAATTTTCAACCCCTGTTGGGGTTGGAGTGGTCTATAGAAATCAACAAATAGCACAATCATGTTACCCATAAGCTCAACCAGCTTGATGACCTTGACATTAAAATTTTAATTTTCAAGATGAAGAAGTACCCTAGAGAGCTTCACCTATAGAAGATTTTCTCCCTGTTTCATTGTTAGATGACCAACCTCTACGAATAGTGCAAGTTGGATCTCTGCTCTCAGACGAACAAAGGGCAAAATACATAGACTTCTAACACAAAAATCAAGACATCTTCGCTTGGAGTCTGATAGATATGTCGGGGGTCGACCCCAATGTAATCATGCACTCCCTCAAGATTGATCCAACATTCAAACTGATCATCCAAAAGAAGTTTTGCACCGTTGCCTCCGGGCTATTGAACAAGAAGTTAACAAACTCTTTGAAGGCTTATACAGTATACATGGCTAGCAAATGTTGTCATGGTTAAGAAAGCAAATGGAACATGGAGAATGTGTATTGATGTTGACCTTCACATATGTGCCATAAGTCGAAGAAAGCCCATAAGTTTAATTCGACAGACTTTGGAAGCGATAGTGCGCAAATCGGGGCTCAAAATACACTGGACGTCACTGAAAATAGTCGAAAATACCTCCGATCGATGAACGAACTTCGCCATCGCGTTCAGAACATTGAAATTGGTCAGGATATAAATATTGTATGACTTAATGATCAATGATCATTCGTCAACATGCTTGCACATATCAGTCGGAAAATGCGGCGATGTCAACCGTTCATGAAATTGGTTGTGTTGTTAACTTTAAAATATCAAAGTCTATCAAATGAGATAATTCACACTCAATTTGAATGAGTCATACAAATGTCAAATGATTTGAAGTGATAACGAGCAAATTGAGGCTCAAAATGCACTGGATGTCCCTGAAAATTATCGAACGACCTCGATCGACGAACGACTTCGTTGTGTTGAAACGTCGAAAAATTGGTATATAAATATTGTATAACTTAATTATCAAGTGATCAAGCTCAGTTATTGACATGTTGGCATGCATATCAAAGTCGGGAAGCAAGCCAAACAACCCCGTTCGTGATTGATCATTTCCAAATGTTGAAATCTAATAAATAAGATTGTTCGCACTCAATTGGAATGAGTCTACGTGAAAGTCGGCGAAAGCGGCGCATTTTGAAGAAGTGGACTTTGATAAAAACCGACCTTCGAGGAAGCGGTTCATGCGTTCGCGTTCGAAATAATCTTAAATCAATACATATATTGATCATATAATAATGTTGATGTAAAAGTTATTTTAAAATTGTTTAATATTTGAAAAATTAATAAAAAAAAGTCTATTAATACCCAATAACACAAAATGGTCCTAATCCTAATGTGCACGGCCACTCGACCTCGCTCCTCCATGCACGGTTCTCATGCAACCGCTCCCGCTCTTCCATTCAAATGGCCAACTGTTCCCCCCTGCTCCGTTCAATTTTCTCGAGAAACCACGGCAAAAAAAAAACGGACTCCCTCTCTCTCTCTCTCTCTCTCTCTCTCTCTCTCCTCTCTCCACGTTGCGTTGCCATCTCCACCGCCGACCGAGAGGTCGAGCTGGTGGCTATGAGGAGGGAGGGGTACAATGGCGGTAAGATCATCGACATCTCCCACAACTACAGGGAGGACATGCCGGCGTGGGAGTCAGCGGAAAGGGTGAGGCAGTTTCGGAGACTTCTCAAATCCATGGACAACGGCTCCCTGGCCAACAACTCGGAGATGATGCTTCCCACCCACATTGGTACCCACGTTGATGCCCCTAGCCATGTCTTTCAGCACTATTTCGAGGCTGGGTTTGATGTCGATACCCTCGATCTTGAAGTCCTCAATGGTCCTGCATGGTTGGTAGATGTTCCAAGAGACAATAACATAATAGTTGAAGTGATGGAGTCCCTGCATATTCCAAGAGGAGCTCGACGTGTGCTATTCAGAACACTAAATACTGACAGGCAACAGATGTGGAAGAAAGAGTTTGATACAAGCTATGTTGGGTTCAAGAAGGTGGCGCACTTAGTCTCTAATCTCACCACCGTAATCTTGAATCCTATCTCCGATCGATCCTCAGTGCGAGGAGATGAACCAAGGACGACTCATTTTTCCGACAACTCGTAAGCACTGCAAGAAACCTCTCCCGCTCACAACTTCCTCCTCTCACGCACGCTCGGCTCGTCCACACAAATCCTGTAAATCTTTTTTTTTTTTTTTTCTTCATGAGGTTCCTCCGACAAGAAAAAGACAGATCGAAGAACCATAAAAGTTGCTTCTGTCATTAATTGCCGCTTTCGCAAGTGACATCAGGCATGAGGTACAAGCCAGATGTGTTTCGTCGATTCTTTCCTTGTTATTTAATATAAGAGATTTTCTCCAATTTGGGTCGTCCTGGTGAGCTCTGGCGGCTTGTCTTTCTTTCCGAAAGAGACGAGAACATGGCTGCTACATTAAAGCTGGGTCCAAAGCGGAAGCTTTTCATCTCGATGGCCATTCATAGGAGTGGCCTCTTCAAAAAAAAAGTTGATCGGTGAATATCATATTGAAAATGGAAAAAGGTGCCTTTTGCAGGTTCATGATCTTCCTAGCGGTGCAAAAACATTTGAGCTTGTGGAAAAGTTTTGTTATGACGTTCAAATTGAGTTACGTTCTCACAATGTTGCCGCTCTACGATGTGCTGCTGAACACTTCCTCATGACTGAAGAATACTTTGGAGAAAATCTCATTTTCCAGACCGAAAACTTTCTGAATGAAATTTTTTGGGAATTGTAAGGACTCAATGAAAGTTCTTGAAACCTGTGAGGATCTCCTTCCCCTTGTCGAAGAACTGCATATTGTAACTCGATGCATCAATTCATTGGCAATGAAGGCTTGTGCTGATCCAAATCTATTTGGTTGGCCAATGTCGGCTCGATCTTCGATGAAGAGCTCAGATGGCAACATCTTATGGAATGGCATATCCACAACTGAGAAGCCAAAGGCAGTTGAGTCAGATTGGTGGGTCTCTTATATTCAATTCAAAGAAGTATTTTTGAGGATTGAGCAGAAATTCCAGCTTTCATGATGGCGCCAGCCATGCTCATCTTGTTCCACCTGTATCAGCATTGTCTGAAAGCAAGCAAAGGGCTCTCTTGGAGGAGATAGTTGGATTGCTTCCCACAGAGAAGGGAATAATAACCATAACTTTTTTTCTTTGGTTACTTTGAATTGCAATCATCCTGCATGTAGGACCTACTTGTTGGGAGAATTTGGACAAAAGAATTGGAGCACAGTTAGATGAAGCTTCCTATGAGGATGATGGCACATATTGTGCTATTGATATATACTAAGGTTTAGAAGACCTCTTTATGCTATCGGTGTAATGAGATGAAATTGGGTGGTGTCATACACTTGCTACGCTCATCGCCGTCTGCAGGGCCAAAATAGTTATAGCACGTGGGGATGATGTCGGAATACTGTCAAAATGTTGTCGAAATTTGGAATATTTGCACATATATTAGCTTTTATGCAGATGATTGAAGGCCTCGTTATGCTCATCGTATGTAACGGATTGAAGTACCAAAAACACCAACCGCCATCGATGAGATAGGTAAAATTTCCCGATGCACTCTACATGGGGATGATGTTGAGGTTTAAAATTGGCCAAATCTTTTGACTAAAAAAATGGAAGAATAAAATGAATTGACTTAAGAATGTTAAATAAGGAAACCTAAATCTAAAATTCAAATTAAAAACTCTAAACAATGTAAAGGGGGAGGAAAAGTAGCATACAATAAACACAAAAGTAAAATAAAAGAAGAGGGGGAAAATGAAAGCTACTCTGAGGGATAAATCTTCTTTTAAAAGAATAGATTAAACTATCTTTTGGAATCTAAATCAAAACACCTTTTTCGCCACCGGATCTGCAACTCTTTATACAAGCAGACAGAAGACGATATTAAATCAAAATCTACAAATCATATTTTTGATCAAAATTAAGAATTTCATTATAATTATGATTTTAAAATCAACTAAATCACTAATTAGGTGAAATTATCTAAGCTATAAATACCAGACAGAGATTTCATGAAATTTTAATGTCTAAAAGTAAAAGTTGAAATTAAATGAAAAATCTGAAATCAATCTCATACTCAAAAATAAAAATTACCTAAATTCTTTAAAACACCCGCACATGCCCTAACACTATGCCGAATGCTTAAATTCAAGTGTATGAGGATGTCTGTTGTTTCCTGCTTAGTCTTAGATGGGTTGGTTAACAAAACCTAAAAACTTATAATAAGAGTTTCAAGAAATGTCTAAAAAATGATTCTGTGGTGAGAGACCCCTCTGCTACAGAGAGTTGAGATCTAAAGCTCTTAAACATATTCAAATTAATCAGATTTTCAAATCAAATTAAATGAAAATCTAAAATCAATCTCATAATTCAAACATAAAATTACCTAAATTACAAATACACTACATGGGCCCCATATGAATGTCAAATTCAAGTGTCGAGGATGTTGCAGTTTTCTGGTTTAGTCTTAGACTGGGTTAACAAAACCTAAAAACCTATAATAAGAGTTTCAAATCAGTGAAATGTCGAGAAACGATTCTGGTGACGTAGATCTAATCCTGTTAAGCAAAATTGACAAGATCTAAAGCTCTTAAACATATCCAAAGTAATCAAATTTTCAAATCAAATCAATTTTCAAATATCAACCTAAAATTGTTCAAATAAAATTCTATCATTAAAACTTAAAAATCAAACTCAATATATCCACCTTTCGCAACTGTTTGTTGGGGGTGATAAATTAAGAAAACTCTAGCTCACAAAGGAGCCAATGTCAAATCAAGTATTATACTATATTCACTCTCAATCAATCTCACGTAGTGGGGCTGTGTCCTCCGACCACGTGGCTTGCAAGAGTTCCACAGATGAAAAGCTACATGAGTCCGACGTGGTTTGGCTCGACTCCATTATATTACGATCACGACCGTAGTATACTCTAACCCTTTATCCTTTGAGTTTAATCATATACTTGATGGGCAAACAACCCTCTGTAGGTAAACTTAAGATCTCCTGACAAACACCACCCCTGTGTCTACAGATTTCTTGGATTTAACGTAACCCATGTTCTGAGGATCCTTCACGTTGGACTACCTCATCTGACTAAGTAGACTAGGGACTACGACTTCCCGGGATAACGGAACCATGGGATCTAGATCGGGTACGTCATCATTCCCCCAACCATCCGATTTAAGCTAAAATGATGAATTTCATATCTCCAATTCTAAAACTCTACATGCTGCTACAATACGCTGCGCATTTAGCGATCTAATGACTAGCCTTAATCGAAAGTTCTCTCACTATCGGGAGGGTAATTAACTATATTTTATAGAAACCTAGCCAGATCTAAAGTCCTCACCAAATGAGGATGAAATCTCCGGTAGTGTCTTATCATTCCTCCATCTTCCAAAATTGCACTTACACTTTCTACTCTTTTATCAAGAGGTGGCAAATTTTCAAAGCCCACAATTGATTACACCGATCTCAATAAAGCTTGCTCGAAAGATAGTTTTCCTCTTCCTCAGATTGATCAATTGGTCGATGCTACGTCTGGATATCAAATGCTCAATTTTTTGAATGCTTACTCTGGTTACAACCAAATAAAAATGGACCTAACGGATGAAGAAGCCATAACATTTCAAATATATAAAGGTTTATATTATTACCAAGTTATACCGTTCGAGTTAAAAAATACTGGTGCTACCTATCAACGCCTTATGAATAAGGTTTTTAAAGACCTCTTAGGCTGCACAATTGTGGTATATGTGGATGACATGTTAGTAAAAAGTTTGGAAGAATCACAACATATTTCTGACTTAGAAATATGCTTTAACCTTCTTCGATGTTATGGCATGCGACTTAACCCAACCTAGTGTACTTTTGGGGTTACGTTGAGAAAATTTCTTGAGTTTATGGTAACCCACCGTGGGATTGAGGCCAACCCCGAGAAAATCAAAGCCCTCAGAGATATGGCTCCTCTGAAGAATATCAAAGAAGTTCAATATTTGAATGGATGAATTGCTGCCTTATCCCGCTTCCTAGTACGTTCTGGGGATAAATACTTGTCATTCTTTAAAATACTAAAGGGAGCTAAAAATAATAACTATCTGTGGACTGATGAATGTCAGTCTGCTTTTGAGCAACTAAGTGAGTATTTAGCATCTCCACCCTTACTATCCAAGCCTATTCAAGGAGAGATGTTATACTTATATTTTGCAGTCTCTTCCCACGCGATAAGATCAATTTTAATGCGAGAAAAAAATGGGATACAACAACCAATTGATTATGTCAGTAAAATTCTCTCTGATATAGAAAGCCGTTATCTACTGGAAGATAAGATGGCTCTGGCTTTAGTTTTCTCAGTGCAAAAATTACGCCCATACTTCCAAGCTCACACCATCAATGTTTACACTCGTTTACCATTAAGGGTCATTTTACAGAAACCAGAGGCATCTGAGAGGTTAATTAAATGGTATGTAGAATTGGGAGAGTTTGATATCCATTTCCTACCTCGACCAGATATAAAGTCTCAAATACTCACAGACTTTATAGTGGAATACACTGCTCCAACACCAAATGAGCTATCTACTACACCCCTTTTGTCTCCTCAATGGACCCTCTATATTGATGGAGCTTCAGGAAATACTGGTGTTGGAGTAGGAATCTTACTTATTTCCCCTCAACATGATACCTTAGAGTATGGACTTCACCAAAAATTTCCTACAACCAATAATATGGCTGAATATGAGGCTCTCATCGTAGGGTTGAGACTTGTCATCAATTGTGAAGCTCAAGACTTAGTGATCTATACCCACTCGCCTCGCCTCCTGTGTCGAGAGAAACTTAATACTCATAATCCCTCAACCTGGCATAATACCTCGACTTAGTAAAGTCACTTCTTACCCATTTCAAACACATCAAATCATTCACATCTGCGAGAGAAGAATACTGAACGCTCTGCTTGCTACCTCCTCGGAGATTTATTTAAGAAAGCATGTTGAAGAAATATATTTTCCTAGTATCCAAGGGTCATGGGTAATACAAGCAATTAATGAGATAAAAGAATCTTCGTGGATGGACCTCATCCTATCTTTTCTACAAGAAGCGACCCATCCTGAAGACCCAACTATTGCAGCTCATCTCCGAAGGAAAGCTTCAAACTTTATTATTATCAGAGGTGAACTATACAAACAAGCTCTTTCTGAGCCATACCTTAAATACCTCTCACCATCAGAGGCTGATTACGTATTAAGAGAGGTTCACTCGGGGATATGTGGAGAACACCTAGGAGGAAGGGCGCTAGTCCTTAAAATTATAAGGCAAGGATTCTATTAGCCTACGATGAAGCAATACGTCTTGGAGTTTACAAAAAAATATGCAAGTTGTCAGTTGTACTCTAACCTCTCTCACATGCAGAGCTCTCATCCCTTCAAGCTCGTGGCCTTTTGCTTAATGGGGAATGATATCATGGGACCTTTTTCGGTAGTATCAAGATAACAAAAGTTCATCATTTTAGCTGTCAACTACTTCACTAAATAGGTGGAAGGCGAACCACTGTAATATCATGAGGTAAATGCTAAAATTTATTTGGAAAAATATAGTATGTCGATTCGGTCTTCATGTAAAGATCATCACCGACAATGGAACCCAATTTACTGAAAAAGTCATTAAGTCTTTTTGTAAAGATCTTCACATTCAACTGTTGCATACGGCTATAGCTCATCCTCAAACTAATGGATAGACTAAAGCTACCAATAGGATTATACTCAAAAGGGTTAAAAACATGTCTTGAGAAGGCTGGGGGACAATGGGTTGAAGAGCTCTCTAATGTTCTTTGAGCTTACCGCACTACATCACAAACTACGGCTGGTGAGACACCATATAACTTGTGTTTCGGTACATAAGCTATTATACTAGTAGATATTGAGATTTTAACTCCAAGAGTTCAATCATTCGATCATGATAGTAATTAAGAAAAACTCAGAGACACGGACCTACTCCCCCTCGTGACATGGCCATACCCGGTGCTTCCACCAAAGGGTAGCTCATCACTTCAAGAAGAGTAAAATCTCTCATATCTATCGGTGATCCTTGTCTCGAATCTGTGGGCAAAGGCCTTCGCTCTCACCTCTTTGGGATGATCTTTATGGTTATAGCTATGGTCAAGTGAAATATTCAAGCTCGAATCGAGAAAAACTTTACCTCGAACTTGGAGCAGAATCTCGAAAATATTATCGGTAATTCTGCATAATTATTGCAACTTTAATTTTATCTGCTTGTCATTTTCTCTTCAAACTCATATCATTAGATCATCTTATGATTTTATCAACAACCTATCGAGTAATGAGTTTATAGCTTTTTCAAGCTTGTTGCATATAAACAATCTCCTTCATTTAATTCTCCCACTTGAGAAATGTGCAACTCATGCTGTATCGGTCGGGCATGATCAATCCCAAGGGGACTTGATCGGACCTCTTCATATTAGTAAAGTCAGTAACACTTTGACTAATAGATAGAAAAGGTCCTTGGTGGACATCCCACGGCCTCTTCCATACATGTAAGACGTCAAATATGTTTTGACTAATCCCAGGATAGGCCAAAAGGTCCTTTGGTGACTTCCCAGCCTCATCATACAAGTCATGAATAATATTCTGACAAATCACCTCGGATAGGTAAAAATAAAACAAGAGCAGATCACCCAAAAAAATATTTATATCATTGACAGCACTGACATGATGATATAAGAAAGAATCAAAATTTTGGATACGAAATAACAATATATAGATAAAAGGAAAAAAAATGCATCCTCAAGTAATACTACATTATATCAACATCCTCCTCACCACTGGGAGATGCTCTCTTAAACTTAGTCTAGACCCCTTCATCTCTTGAATTTGGCGAAAGATTTCAGACACTTGGGGAGAGATTCTCAATACTAGCTCCAATTTTGTGATATACCATGCAAATTACTTTTAGGAACCCTCGGATGAAGCCTTCCTCTAAACATTGGTACTCCAAGTCCTTCACTTCAACATCAAGAATATGATTATGAGCTTCCTGGACATGGTCTTTGATAGTATCGTGATAAGCTAGGGAGTTCTTAAAGTCTTTCACTACCTTCAAGGAGATTTCATTTGCTTCCTCTTCTGACATTATAAGCTCTTTCTCAGAAAGACGATCCTATAATGCTTTCTTCTCTAGTTCGAGAGCTTTCTTCTTTGCAAATGCCTTGAGTCTTCTTCGCTACAATTTTTATTTCGAATGATGGTTCCTAATTGACGTTTCCTCATTATCTTGGCAGTTATCAACTGTTGAACCATCCATTGGAGTTTCAAGAAATCCAATTTCCTATAAGAAGAAGTATAAACTATAGACCTTGATCGCCTCCAAACCCGGTCGGTCCGACTAGGACAATTGACGCCTCTTTCAAGGGGAAAAGCGAGCCTCATTCATTATGAGCTTCACTTTTGATAACCTCAAACGATCGGTCAGATGAAGATAGTTGATGCCTCATTCGAGGAAAAACTGAAGCCTCATCGTATGAACTACGGGCCTTGATCGCCTCCAAACCCGGTTGGTCCGACGAGAACAGTTGACGCCTCTTTCGAGGGAAAATCGGAGCCTCGCCATATGAGCTACGAGCCTTGATCGCCTTCAAACCCGGTCGGTCCGACGAAGACAGTTGATGTCTATTTCGAGGGAAAACCGGAGTCTCGTATGAACTACGTGCCTTGATTGCCTCCAAACCCGGTCAGTCCAACGAGGACAATTGACTCCTCTTTCGAGGGAAAACCAGAACATCGCCATATAAGCTACGGGCCTTGGTCACCTCCAAACCTGGTCGATCCAATGAGGACAGTTGACACCTCTTTCGAGAGAAAATCGGAGCCTTGCAGTATGAACTACGGGCCTTAATCGCCTCCAAACCCGGTCAGTCCGACGAGGAAAGTTGACGCCTCTTTCGAGGGAAAACTGGAGCCTCGCCGTATGAGCTATGGGCCTTGATCTCCTCCAAAACCGGTTGGTCCGACGAGGACAGTTGATGCCTCTTTCGAGATAAAACTGGGGCCTCGTCGTATGAGCTACGGGCCTTTATCGCCTCCAAACCCGGTTGGTCTGACGAAGATAGTTGACGCCTCTTTCGAGGGAAAATCGGAGCCTCACCGTATGAACTAGCCTTGATCTAAATCTAGCCCGACGAGGGCGACGCCTCTTTGAGGAAAATCGAGCCTCACCATATGAGACGGCCTTGATCACCTCCAAACCCGGTCCAACCAGAGCTTGACGATCTTTGAGGGAAAACGAGCCTCGCCGTATGAGTTACGGGCCTTGATTAGCAAAGCGAATGACCTTCTCTTAAGAAGAAGGTCAAAACTTCGCTAACAAAAAGAAAGAAAACAAAAAAAAGATATTTACCCTAGCCCTTGAATTTCTGCTATATAATTTCTCTTCCAATGCAGAAGAATACTAAAATATATGGGAGTTGTGTCTCCTTATTTGACCATAAGAGGGTTTTTATAGATCCACTGTAAGGGGAAAGAGAAAATAAATTTTCAAAAAACCCATCTCCTCATTATAGTATTTAATTAGAAAAAAAAACCTTCTTCTCATTATGACATTTAATTTTAAAAAAAAACACTCTCCTCCTTATGATATTTAATTTTAAAAAACCCTCTACTAATTATGAAATTTAATTTTAAAAAAAAATTCTCTCCTCATTATGACATTTAATTAAAAAAAAACTCCATCTCTTTCAAGACTAAATGCCGATATATATACATATATATATATATATATAGATATATATATATATATATATATATATATATATAATCAAATAAATAAACAATGATAATTAATTAGTTAATAAATAAATTAATACATATAACATATGTAATTACAAATCGTAATAATAAGTAAAGTTATTTTATTTTTTAAAAAAAATTAATATATTTTTGGATGAAATAAATAATGGCATCCAAAAAAATAAGAACGATATGACACTAAAAAATTTCACTAATCAAGCACTAATCTTGATGTAATCGATTCTCGAGTTAAGACTAACCAGATCAAGCGCTTAAAATATAATTGAAAATTTTGTAATATCGGCTCTAAATATGAAGTGTTTATATAAATCCAAATTCTTGACGAGTGGATCTAAGCCTAAGATCTCCTAATTCTGGCTTCATTTGAGTATTCAAATACTTAAAATACATCACATGATCTAAGGAATCATTTCGAGCCGTCATTGAGTGGTTTGATTTTGTATATATTTATAAACGCCACCTCTAATCTAAAAAAACTCATCATTCACATGAGGGAGCCTGCTAAAGAGAAGAGAGAGAGTTGGAAAATCCTCCCAAAGATAATCGTACCACTGACGCCGCCGACCACCGTTTGCCGACCATTGTCGTTACCATTGGCCCTCGCCGTCAACCAGCACGTATCACCACCAATCACTATTGCCAATCACCGTCGCTGGTCCCCACCGTCGACCACCGTCACTGGTCACCACCACCGACCGTCGCTGGTCCCCGCCAACCACCACCATCAATCATCATCGTCTTCGACCACCATCGTCGATCACCACCGCCGACTACCGCCGGCCATCGTTGCTGGCCATCTCCGCCGATCATCACCATCGCCGTCATGCCATCGACCGATCGCCATGTTCACCATCACCAATCGCCACCAACAATCTACAACTAACCATTTACATAGCTATCGTTACGTGATTCTGGGATTCCATTGTCAGGCTTTCTCACATACAATTTTTAATCCAGATCGAAAACTTTGTAAAAAGATACATAGTGGAAGATTTTACTTGTGATTTTACCCTCTTCGGTTTTTCCATGTAAAAATGGAGTTATTTTGTTTTCAAATTTTGCGCGGATTTTTTGTTGAAAAGTTTTATTCTATCATTTTCCAACTAATTTAATATCTAAATTACATCAATATATATATATATATATATATATATATATATATATATATATATATATATATATATATATATATATATATATATATATATATATATATATGTGTGTGTGTGTGTGTGTGTGTCTGTGTGTGTGTGTTTTACTTTAAATAAATTGATATTAATAGTATTTTATGTAATTTAAAGATTTTAATATCAAATAGATAAATATAAAAAATAATATTACAAATAAATACAAACTTTATGATATATACATCTCTATTTATTTTATCATTTATTTATATTGCATTATCGGTGATAAAGATTTTGCTTGCCGAAGAGGATATGTCCAAAAGTTCATTAAATAAATGGATAATATTTTTAAAAAAATGGATTGTTCAATCTTACATAATTATTTTTTCGAGAAAAATGAGGGTCTCGTCCAGATTTTATTTACCAATAAGAATTACATACAAAAGCAAAAAAGGGTAGAGAACCTCACAAACAGCAAAAATATCAGCAGAAAAATTCTGTTTATCAGCTGAAACTATACAACAAAAGGGGGAAAGTAAAAGCATAAAAAGTCATAGTAAAAAAAAGAGCTCAGAATATCCATAAGCAAGTTAATCATGTTAGGCTCCATCCAAGGCAGCCAATGACATGCATAATAATAAGAAACCCCACGAGAAACAGCGGATTAAGCGGTAAGAGAGGTTGTTGTTGCAAAAAATAAATCATGCCAAGCTCCAGGTGCATTGGTGACCGGTTGAGTCATAAGAAGCTGATTTATCATCATTGCTCCAAAAGAAAATGAAGGGTGTCAAGATAATTTTCATTTGATGAAGAGCCCTAGCAACCAAGTCATAATCTCACAAAAAACAGTAAAACAAGTTAGCCCAACAAATTCGAATCCAGCAAGTGCAAATGTGGGGAGAAGAGTGATTAGTTGAAGTATAATTGTTGAATAGCCTCTAGCACATCTCCTTTATATTTCCATCTTAGACTTTGCTATTTAATGGCGAAACAGATTTTGCTAGTAATCGTGCTAGCATCAAGAGATATATTATTGAAGATATGTTGGTTCCTTTCCATCCAAATATAATGTGCAGTAATAGAGATAGAGAGCAAGTAAAATTTTTTTGTCACCTTACAAGTTAACAGCTCAGCATAAAGAAGAAGTTGCATTAAGGAGCAGCCAAATGAAAGAAATAACCTATCGGGATAGAGGCTTTAAGGACCTCCATTGAATAGGAGCATTCAAAAAGAGATGGTTGTGTCTCTCATTAACGTTGTGGCACAAGACATAAAGGGTTAACCAAATACCTCGCTTAATTAAAATGTCTTTAGTTTTCAAGCCCTCCATAAGAATTCTCCAAGTAAGAGGCGTATTTGATAGAGTAGCCTTTGAACCAAATAAATGTTGCCCGGGTTTGTAGTGATCTTCGAAAATGAAAATGTGAGTTGCTTTATGACATTAAAAGTCCTTATCCAACCATAAGCAGCTAACCGAATTATTTAAAATGGGAATAGATTGAATCAAGTTGATGCATTCATACGGGGCATGAGCATTTATAGGTAAGTGCCAAGTATTATCATAAATTACCTCACAAACCAGCATGTTTATAGAGCAATTAAACCAGGAAAAAACCACAGATCCAAATTTTTCATAAAGTGACAAACCGGCTAACCAAGGATCAAAGAAGAAAGATAACCTGCTATCATTTAGCACCTGAAAAGTAAGGCAGCTTCTGCATCTCACTGTCATAGTCTTAAGTTCTTTACATAGTGCAGTAGAGGTGGTGGAGGAATTTCCCCAAAGATAGAATTGCTGTCCAGAAAAAAATGTAGCTAGTAGAGACTTTGTATTGTACAATCTCCATATGATTTTAGCTTTGCACATCAGATTTAAAGATTCAATGCAGGGAATGCCCAGACCACCGAATTCAGTTGTTTGGTAGTGTTTGCCCAAGAGATCGTATAAAGTTTCCTTTCAAGCCCAAAGTTATGAAGGAAGGATGAGATTAAGCTCTTAATAGCTTTTCTGACACTCTTAGGGATAGAGATGTACCTGAACCAGTACAAAAGATAGCTCCAACAAGTGAACCAAATTAATTGCAGTCTACCTGCAAAAGAGAGTAAGGAACAATTCCAACCAGAAAGCCAATATTGTAATCTATCAGAAATTTTAGAGCAGTCTGTCGGTTTCAATCGAGAGGAGGAAATAGATAGGCCAAGGTAATTCCATGGTAAATCAGCAAGATTAAAACCCAGAACAGAGCTCAGATCAACCTTTAAACGAGGCTCCACCGATTTTGAGAAACAAATAGTAGATTTAGAGCTATTGGAAGAGAGATTCGTTTCCTGAAAGGAGATAGAAAGTAAGTAGGAGAGGCAAGAAATATTGGAGGAGCTTTTGATCCAAAACTAAGAGATCATCCGCATAAATGAGGTGAGATAAGGCACAAGACTTTTTCCTGATTGGAGAGAAGCTTGATGTAGCAATGAGTGTGTCCAAAAGCCTAGAAAATGCATCCATAATAATAGTGAATAAGTAAGGAGATAAAGGGCAGCCTTGCCTCATACCTGTAGATGAGAAGAAGTATCCAGATAATTCCCCATTTAGAACAATAGAGAAAGGAGCATGAACCACACAAGCTTCAATCCATTTGATAAAGGTGTGTGGGAAACTGAGTACTCTTAATCTGTGTAAAAGAAATTAATGATTCACATTGTCAAAAACTTTCTTTAGGTATATCTTAACACAAAAACTCTTAGGGCAATTGCTTTGATTGAAACCATGCAGAATTTCATTAGCCATAATGACATTATCAGCAATGTCCCTCCCTTTTAAGAAAGCTGCTTGTGCAAGATGAATAATATGGGGTAGAATTAGTTGGAGGCTGTTTGCAAGCAATTTAGAGATGACCTTATAAAGGAAATTACAATGCGATAAAGGCCTGTCTCGATTTAGCATGAAACTTTTAGGGATAAGGGTAATTGTGTGTTTAACCCAATGAGGAAGAGTTGAGGTAGAAGAAATGTTGGATAGCCACTAAAGAATGCCCAGTGATATCCCAATCCTTGAAAATTGTGATATTGTGCAACATTCCACAACTATATCTCCAAATCTCTATTCGAAAACTAAGCAGGAGTTACACTCTAAATTTGATTTCAATCTCTCAATATCTTACATAATTGAGTGTAGAGGCGATGTCATGCTGAAAAAGTCATGTACTAAATAAATATGTTAAACTAAATATATATATAATTTTTTAGGGGGATAATAAATAAGTTTCGTGTGAGAAATGATCGTGTAATTTCGACTCTTGCGTTCTAATAGAACTCCTTTGTGATAGGTCATGATCAGTGTGATATAATTGTATTATATCATAATATTATTGGAATGATATTAAGAATATATTTTAACTGTATTTTAATAAATTTATCATGAAAATTATATTAATCTTTATTTTTGATAATTAAAAGTTACAATTTTACTTTTTACATATAATATATATATATATATATATATATATATATATATATATATATATATATATATATATATATATATATATATATATATATATATCGATCCTAACTTCTGCTATAATATTTTTTATCACTCTTTTTTCATTCAGTAAAAAGTGATCATAAAATTTGAAATTGAGCATTATGATTTATATTCACTCAAAATTAAAAAAATAAAATCAGATAACGTTACTTTTATATGAAAGATAAAATTCCTATAGCATAGTTATTAATGAGCCGATTAAATTTTTATATGTTTGTTTTTATAATAATTTTTATTTTTATTTTTATAATATTTAAATTTTATACTATTATCGAAAACATAAGCAAATAAAAATGTAATATATATCTAAATCTTGAAATTAATAAATGCGTCAACTGATTGAGAATAGATATATATATATATATATATATATATATATAGTTCTAAATTATTTGTGTGAACAATATAAATAGGAACCATCATATTTTATTTTTATTTGTGTGAACATTTGAAATAAAGAACATTATAAATTATCTTATTTGTGCCTTTTCTTTGTGTATGATATTTTCATACCATATCATAAAATCTCCATGAAGAACTTAGATGGATAGTAATATATTCTATTTATGCTTCAATTTTATTGAAAGTAGATTAAAATTTATTTTATAAGAGACATGATTGTGAGTAACAATCAAGATTTATCATTTTGTTCCGAGGATTTGATCTTCTTGATTGCATGAATTTGGATCAAAAACAGTAAGATTTTTCAGGCCATTGTAAAGTCTACTTTTCTTAAAAGAATGAAGTTGATTGTCCTTAAACTCGACTTAGAATGAGAGAGTGAGTCAACTATAGAGAGAGAGAGAGAGAGAGAGAGAGAGAGAGAGAGATGAAGGTTGATGCGACAACATAAACTTAGTGGGCCATGTAGTTGTCAAGAAAAAAAAGATGAATATGTGCAATGAGAAATTGAGAATTGAAAAATACTATACTTTGATTGCTTGGCAAAGAGGTCAAAAGAGAAAAATCACTACGAAAAGAATGAACTTAGAGCTCAATATGATTTGAAGTGACCTATTGCCACAATTGCCAATCAAAATATTCACTATTATATGAGGTAAGAGCATAACAAGTAAATCTAAGAATTATGATATAATTTTTTTCGGTGAAATAAGAGCTAAAAAAACAAGTTAAGGGATGGGAGGTGAGGGGAGAGAGAGAGAGAGAGAGAGAGAGAATTCAATCAAAGAGATTTCTATTAATGATTCCCACTGCATCCTTATTTCTTATCATGATAATGCTTAGGTAATTACTTATTGTAAAAGACTTTATAAACTCCTCCAAGCTCTATTAACTAGCAAACTTAATTTTTCCATAGCAAGCATGAAATTACTTTGTCTGTTTCAAGGGTCACGCCATTCTTATCAACTTGTATTTTTTTGAAGTCACGAACTGCTTCTTTCATGACATAATTAATGATTAATTCAATTAATAATATCTATACTCTTTTTTTTTTTGGCTCATGAAAAAAATCGAATCGAGCTCGAGCTCAATAATGCTAAACAAGCTCAAGCATAAACACTATCCTAAAAATCTCGAATCAAGTTCAAGCTCGATAATGATAAACAAGCTTGAGCTCGAACACACATGCTCAGCTTGGGTCGGTTCATTTTCACTCTAACAAATGATATTGAGCCACTTCAATTTTTTCCAAAATTTAAATAATAGGTATATGTTGACCTCCACATATGTGTCATGAGTCGGGTCAAGGCTACAAGTCAAATTCGACGGACTCGGGAGGTGACTAGGGCTGTGCATAACTCGGTTTAAACCGAAAATCCAATTAAAACCGAACATAAATTTTAAATTTGGATCGGTTTTTTAATTTTATTTTGGATTTCGGATTTAGTTTTAAATTTTTTGGATTATGGATTTTAAAATTTATAATCAAAACCAATTAGCGAAATTTACCGTCCAGCATCATGGCCGTAAGTTAAAGTTAAAACAAAATCCTTAAAGTTAAAACCTAAAAAAAGCGATTAAGGGCAAAAGGGCAAGGCAATCCTACGCTTCGGTTCTCTACTTCTCTTGACTTCTTCGACTCTTCATTTCAATTTCCATTTTCCACTTGTCTGTTTTCATTGAACCACGTTCATCTGTTCTCTTCTTAGCTTCTTGCCTCTTGGCGTCTTATATTTGCTCTTTAAGTTTGCCTCTTTGGCAATCCAGCAAAATAGTAATCCTTATATAACTCGAAGACTAAAACTCTGAATTTCTTCATTTTCTTCTCTAAGTTTTCCTCTCGGGCTCTCGGCTCTGATTCTCGATTCTGCGGCTTACGGCTTATTCACATCAGTGATTCTAGATTCTCATGGATTCTTTTTTATGGTTGTTTAGTTTTTCTACTCTCATTTGGCTTATTCTTTCTTGATCTCATTATACTTTGATTAGTGCCCTTTAAGTAATATATTTAATATTTATTTTTTTTATCAAATACAAAGTCTTTCAAATCAGAAATCTGCCTGTACTCCAAAAAGAATTTCTCCTTGCAGGTTTTGGATTTTAATTATATCTCTTATAGGTGGAATCCATAACAGAATATTCACAAAATTACATCTTTTTTCAGTATGGTTTTCTACTTTTTTTGGCTGTTCACTATTGTATGGAGAAATTATATCTTTTGAGTGTGTTTTGTAGATTTGCAGTTCGCGGAATCATATTTGTTAATATGATTCCATTTAACTATTCATAAGAAGGTTGATCGATGCTTTGTGCATTGTGGTTTGTTGGCTGTTGCAGTTGATTTCTATAGAATAACAGTAACTTTATCTTAAATACGGTCTTATAAATATTTAGGTATTTTAATTACTAGTAGTTTGATAATCATAGCATTATTACTGCTCATTTAAATATTTAGGTATTTTAATTATATATTTTCGATTTTTAAAACCTCAAACTTTTTTTGAATGGATTGGTTGGATTATATTAAATCTTATACTGGTCATTTTTGGATTAAAGTTCAAACCGAATGGATTAGCAAATTAAAACGATCCATCCAATCCGATGAATGCACACTCCTGAGGGCACTGCAAATCGGCTCAAAATGCACTCGACGTCACTGAAAATGGTTGAAACGACCTCCGATCGATGAACGGACTTCGTCGCCGCGTTCAGAACGTTGAAATTGATGAGAATATAAATATTGCAAAATCTAATGAGCAATCAATTAAGCGCTCGAGCTATCAATTTGTCGACGCACATATCGAGTCGGCAGCGCAAAACGACATTCCAAATTGATCACGCTGTTAGCTCTGAAATAACGAAACCTATCAAATGAGACTGTCTGCACTCAATTCGGATGAGTTTACGTGAACATCGAACGGCCAGAAGCGATAATGTGCATTTTTGAACTGAAAGTGACCCAATTCGACGCCGAAGTTAAACGATTCCGCGAAATTCATTGATCAATGTCAAAATTACCTAGAATAGACATCCAATTTGACTAAGATTATTGCGCTTAAAATTTTATCAAAATTAGCACGTATTTTGAGATAAATCTACTTAATTATCCTCTAATTTAACCGAGTCAACACCTTGAAACTTATAGCCGCCCTCATCCATAACTAACCACCCATTCTAGCCAATAATCGATCAGCAACCCATTCCTTTGTCAACCCTCTTCACATGAAGGTCATAAAAAAAGAGATAATTATCTCCTATGCATGCTACAGCTGCCCCCAGTGGATATCTTCCACGGCCTATCACTCCTTTGGTCGGACCTTCTCTCTTCATATAAAAAAAAACATCTCCATCTCACTGGAGGAACACACAAAAAGCCCGATCAAACCCTCACGCTGCTGCTCTCTTCTATCCCTCTCGATCTCGATCATACACCAACGTTCAACCTACTAATCTCCAAGCCAAGCTGTCCTCAGCCAGAGTCTCATGCTTTCCTCCCTTTGAAAAGTAGGCTATCTCAGCCCTTGAAGCCCTCCAATGGCTACCGTCCTTGGAAGAGACTGAGGCCCTCAGCTGCAAATGGTAAGGAGAATGAAGGTATGCTAAAGAATCAAACTGTGGATTCTATGTTTTCTAAAGACGGTGAGAAGAGAATTCTAGTGAGCACTAAAAGGAAGGGGTTTCACAGCAAGATTGTTCCGGTTGGTTCAGGGAACTTAGATATTACTGTAGAATGCATTGAGGAGGATGTAATTAAAGATCTAAAACCGGCTTCATCAGAAGTTCAGAGGCTGATGTATGTAAAGTTGTTAATCTTTGTAGAAATGGGAATACATTATCTCTTGTTTTTATTGGGCTTCATGCTTGTGGTGATCTGTCGATAAACATACCAAAGGCATTTGTAGACTGTGAGCAAGTGAAAGCTCTTATTAGTGTTGGTTGTTGTTACAACTTACTCTCTGAAGAAAGTTCTGATAAAACGAACTCACTATCTAGTTTCCCACTGAGCGATGGTGCCAAACTGTCTGGGTTAACCCTTGGAAGAAATGCATGTGATCATGCTTGTCAGAGTTTAGAGAGGTGGAAAAGCTTGACTAAGAATGCCGCCCTTCAGAATTTTGAGTTGCATGCATTTTGTGCAGCATTTCAAATGGTTCTGGATAAGTATTATCCAGAAGCCATTAGATCAAGTCCATCTATTGGACAACAGGGGAAGGCTCTACGATGGTAGAAGATGAGAAGAACAATACAATCTCAGTTGGGTGTGAAAAGTAATATTTGCTTGTTTAAGTCAAAGGATGAAAATAATGCAGGCAATAAATCCTGTGCTATGCAAGCTGATGAAATTGGAGTGAAGAACATCATAATAGTATAACATTAAAAGAGAATGTATGTGCAAACTGAGGAAGTATTTTCAAAACAACCCTGTTGTTATGAAGGATATGAAGTAGATCAATCTTCTATAAGCTATGATAGATGTGTATTTTTTTTAAAAAAAATGGAATTCAGCAAGTCTAGACTACAACGCCTGGGGTTGGAAAGTATGCAGGAAGCCGACTTGCTTGAAACATGGATGAGAGCTAAACCTTTCTTTGTACGAAGATCCTGTCATCTCAGTAGAGTTAGTAGGTTTAAAAATCGCGTTATGCTCAGTAGAGCTAATAGGTAGAAGACTACGAACGTAGTGTCACAAGACACTGACCGTTATGCTCAGTAGAGTTGGCGGAAAGGTCGAATAGCCCCCGATGCAGCCCCCTATGCGGGGATGACGCCGGGAGGTTGCCGAATTTTAGACAAACTGGAGACTTAAATAAGATTAAATAAAAGTGTTGATGAGCGTAAATTGAACTTATTTGAGAATGATAAATTAAAGAATAAATCTACATATATGCTCTTTTTATGTAGGTGTTTGAAGACAGTTATACTCGGTAGAGCTAATGGGTGAAAGATCCGGATCAGTGTCGCAAGACACTAGCTATGCTAGAGTCTGAAAAGGTCGAATAGCCTCGATGTAGCCCCTGCAAATGACGCAGAGGTTCCTAAAATTCAAATTGATATGGGACTTAAAGATGATTAATTAGATTTAAATTGAGCATAAATTGAATTTGAACTAAACATTAAATGAAAATTAAAAGTTAGAATCTAAGTGCTTTAAACTCAAAAATAAAAAAAATTACTAAATTCAAAATTAGAAGCACTCACCAAAAGGCTTGAAGAACTGAAAAGAATCACCTCCCAAACCACGAACAAAATTTCCTAGTGCTTAGAATTCTCAGAATGTTTAGAGGAACTGAATAAATTGGAGTTACAATAAACTTGAAGGCCCATCAACTTGATGCCTCATATACAAGCAAAAGTAATATAAATTAGCTTGTCAACAAATATGTATAAAGCCTTTCAATTGTCACTAATTGTACTTCGTGGCTTACTGGATGAATCAAAATGGGCTAATCAATTTAAACGAGATTCATGATGACTTTACAAGCTCGTCAACAAACACAAGTGGAGTCTTATTTAAGTTTGAGAATCCAATGAATTTGAAACTAAATGTGAAAGCAAACAATTATTATTTCAATGGATTGAACAAGAGCTGAAACGCCCTACAACACCGAACTCGTAACATATTGAACAAGTGAACAGAAGACGTTAATTAAGGCTTCAATTGAACTGTTACATGCATTATGAAATGGGCCTATATTCAAATTTATCATCTTAAAATGCATACAAATAATCAAAATTTTAAAAAAATAAATAGTACATAAATCACGAGATAATCTAATACTCAGATTTCTGATATCAAGATTCGCTTAAATAACTCAATGAAATGAGATTTGCACTCATTACGATACAGAATTAAAATATAAATACAATGCCTCAAAAGTGCACATGTGTTCTAAACACCCGCATGGACCCCGACACTACGTTGAATGCTTAAATTCAAGTGTCTGAGGATGCTGTGCAGGTTAACTCCCGGTTGGGTCTTAGGACTGGGTCAGGGTTAACCAAACCTAAAAATAAAATGATATTATTATAATATCTTCAATCTAATAAAATATAAAGCTAATTACGTCATATGACAATCGTCTATTATTAAATTAATAGAGTCGACAAGATAAAAGAAATAATAAACAACCTTGATGGCGTGTTGGTGAATATTTCAACTAGAAATTTTTCATAATAATAATAATAATCTATTCAAATTATGTCAAATCATTATTAAATGATCAAATATTCAAACAAAAAATATATAAATTAAATGAAATTAATTATTTAAATTTAAAGTAAAATCCATCCACCAATCCGCAATCATTTTTCGAGGGTGACAAATTAAAAAAACTTTTGCTCACAAAGAGCCAATGTCAAATCAAATACATAACTATTTTCACACTCAAATAATCTTAAGCCCATAAGGATGAGACATGTGTCCTCTATCCGTGTGGTTTTATCGTAAAATGGCACCACATAAATGGCGGTTACAGCCCTACGAGGTTGCGATATGACACCACAAAATTACGCGTTGAGCGTATGTTCCCCCAATGGCTTTGCTCTTTGAGTATGAATTATAGAATGTGTTTGATTGGGCAAAAGCCTCTAGCTAAGGTAGACTTAAGCTCTCTTAGATAAACTCCACGTGTCTACAAGGATTTCTTGGACGATGTAACCCATGTGTTGCTAATAAGGATCCTTCGGTCAGGTTGGGTCGACTACCTCCATTGACTAAGTACACTAGGAACCACGATAACCTGGGATGACGGAACCATGGGATCTAGATCGGGCGCGTCATCGTTCCCCCAATCATTCGCTTTAAGTTAAATAATAATGAATTTCATAAATTCTTAATTTCAAAACTCCACATGCTCCTACTATATGATATGCATTAAAGGATCTAATGACTAGCCTTAATCGAAAGTTCTCTCTCAGCATTGAGAGGGGTACTTAACTATAGGTGCTTGCGCCTATAGGAAACCTGGAACTAGATCTAAAGTCCTCACAAAATGAGGGTGAAATCTCTGGGTAGTGTCGTATCTACTATTTCATCTACCTTCTGAAAATTTCACCGATGCATAAATCATACTCTCTTCATCGAGAGGTCAGTCATGAATTTTTGGAGCCCACAGATTTCTGGCGACTCCGCTGGGGTAGGTTTCTTTTTCCATCTTTGGCTAGTCGAATATGAGCTATAGTAATAGTGGTGTTAAATAAAAAAATTTGATTTTCTAAAATAAAAAAGGAACCAATTATGAATGAAATTAAATTTAAATCAATCATATTCTTATGTCTAATTTGTTTGGTCTGTATATCGATGGATCTTTAGAACACCGTTCATCATGCAACTAAGTCATGGAACCCATATTCATCTGATTAATGTTGTAATCAATACTGAGGATGTTGGAGCTACTTTTCAATTTGGTAGTATAGACTTCCCAGTCATTGCTGCTGCAAATAATCCTCTACTTAAAGCACCTGCATATTGTACACAAACACGTGCGGAAGGAGGACAAGGAATGACCACTCGCTACTAAGGTTCCTCGAAAGAGAGCCTTTGTATTGAAAGATTGAGTTATTTTAAGCGGTCATGAAAAGAACATCAATAAAGCAAATTTTCAGTCATATCTATTAATGTGACTACTTTGCCAGCTCAATCTTTCGCACTAGGAATGCATAATGCTGAAGTCTCCTATTTTAGAGAAAAATTGAGTGGAAGGCATAGAAGGAGAAGAAATGTTAAACTGTGAGCTCAACAGTTGATGTCTGAATCACTAGCCATGCGATCACCCCTGGTATCAAAAGTGAGTGTTCCCACTCACAACGAGTTTAAAAATCTAAAATGGGTGAAAATGAATAGTTCTACTGGTGATGTTAAGCATTCTTTTTGGACTCAACAACAGTTAGCTCCAACTCTTCAGAAGAAATAACTTGAAACTTTATTTGCTCGAGTACACAGTGTCCTGAAGGTTGTCAAGAAAAAAGGACTTATGAAGAAGAGATACCAAAGGCCAATTATCAGAGAAGCTAAGAATGCTCCACTACAGAAACTACCATAAGTGCTAGTAAGAACTCAAGATCATTCTAAACAAGTTTTGCAGTGAGCATGAAGACACTTGCAGGCGGCGTCAGGAATCCACTACCGAAAGGTCCCGATAGAAAGAAAAATAAATATGGAGGGTGAAACCTCGAGAAGAAGTCCTGCACGGTGAACATCGAGTGTGACACCTGAACCGCATGTTCGGGAATCCGCTACCGAAAGATCCCGGTAGAAATAAAAAATAAATATGGAGGCTGAAGCCTCGAAAAGAAGTAGTGACGCAGAAGATTCTTCATCTAGAAGCAAGCTAACTCAAAGACAATGGAGAAAGATAAATGCTAAAGCTGCTTTCTTATTATTCAAGCAGAAAATTATACAAGCAGTTGTTAAGCCAAAAGCGAGTGTTCTAACCCATAACTAGTTTGACAGACTAAGATGGGTGAAGCGGAGCAACTCTACTAGACAAATCAAATAGTCCTTCTAGACTCGATAATGTCAGGTTCCAGCTTCTCCAATGAGGAAACTCTAAATTGTATATACAAAAGTGTATCGGGTCCTTAAAGTTACTAAGGGGAAAGGACTAATGAAAAAAAAAAATCAAAGTCCTATTATCAAGGAGGCTAGAGTTACTTCTCCAAGGAGACCTTCTCCTACAACCATGCCAAAATATTAATCAATTCAAGTCCCACGCGATGAGCATTGAGGCATGACACTTGGACCACAAGTCTAAGAATTCGCCGTCGAAAGGTTCCCACAAAAATGTAAGCAAATTTGGAGGCTAAAGCCTCAAAGTGAAACTATATTAAAGAAGGATAGTGACGTGACATCTGGGATGTACTCCTAGAGATCCACCACAAATTAAACTCATTAAGAATGTGTACTATTGACCTCCACATAAGTGTCATAAATCAAGACAAGCCCACAAGTCAAATTCGACATACTTCGGATGTGATAGTGCAAATTGAGGCTCAAAATGCACTGGAGGTCACAGAAAATGAACGAAATGACCTTCCATCAATGAACAGACTTCTCCATCGCATTCAGAATGATGAAATTGATCAGAATATTAATATTTCAAAATCTAATGATCAATCGATTAAGCGCTCCAGCTATCAATATGTCGACACATGTATCAAAGTTAGGAAGCTGTAATGATGAACAAATGACCTCGTTCATCAAATTGATTATGTCGTTAGCTTTAAAATATCAAAATCTATCAAATGAGACTATCCACACTCAATTCGGAGGAGTCTGTGCAAATATCGAGTGATTTGAAATGACAATGCGCAAATCGAGGCTGAAATGCACAGTACGTCACTGAAATCAATTCAAATGACCTCTGATCGACGAGTAGACTTTTCCATCGCGTTCAGAATATCAAAATTGATCAGGATATAAAAATTGTATGACTTAATGATCAACTGATCAAGTGTCGAGTCGTCAGTATGCTTGCACGCATATCAAAGTTAGGATGCACCGATGTAAGCCAAATGACCCACGTTCGTGAAATTGATTATGTTAGCTTTAAAACATCGAAATCTATCAAATGAGACTGTTCGTACTCAATTTGGATGAGTCTGTGCAAATGTCGAGTGATTTGAAGTGATATCGTGCAAATCGAGGCTAAATGCAATGAACGTCACCAAAATCAACTCAAATGACCTCCGATCGACGAACGGACTTCGCCATCACCTTCAGAATGTTGAAATTGGTTAGAATATAAATATTGCATGACTTGATAATCAATCAATCAGCTCAAGTTGTCAACGTGTCTGCATGCATATCGAGGTCAGGAGGCGCCGACGAGGATCAAACGATCGTTTACAAAATTGATCATGTCATTGTCTTCGAAACACCGAATCTATCAAGTAAGACCGTTCATACTCAATTCAGATGAGTCTGCACGAAAATCGAGCGGTCGAAAGCGGACATGCGTATTTTGAGCTGAAATGGACTCAATTTGGCGCCAACTCGAACCAAACGGCCTCTGATCGTGAAACGGACTATGTCATTACATTCAGAACAATGGAATTACCGCTGCAAAATTCAAATTAAAGCTGTTTAAATTAATTATAAAAAAATTCTTAAATTACTCTATGCTTAACCGTTCCCCACTATTTTCAGTTTTCTCAAAAAATTGCCAAAAAAAAAAAAAAAAATGGAAAAAAAGGGGTATGGTTCCAACACCATCCTTATTCTCTCTCATATTTCTCTCTCCTACATCACTCTCTCACGTTGGAAAAATGCTCTGCACACAGGTAAAGATATTTTCTTCCCTGCTCTCATTTTCTTCAGTCCCATCCAATCCCGTCACCGGCGCAATCCGTGCGTTTCACGCAGCCTGCGTCCGCCGGAAACCCGCTGCCCGCCGTCTGGCCCGGCCAGCTCCGCGCTGAATCCCGCGGCCTGTCCCATCCACTGCCGCAAGTCCCGCCGACCTGCATCAACCCGAACTGCGCGACCCGCCAGCCCGCCGGCACTCTCCCACTCCGTGGGCCCGCCACACCGGCTCGACCCGCCGGAACCCCTGCTCCGTTCCGGCCTGAAATCAAACCTGCGCGCTCCGGCCCGCTGCGCGCAGCCCGCGCGATCCAGCCCGCGCGACCCGCGCTGTCATGCGAACTCGCCGCACACGCGCATCGGCCCGCCGCCGGCGCAAAACCACCCGCCATTTCGCTGACGCAAAACCGCCCGTCGTTCCACCGACAGCAGTCAATCCTCTTGCCCGCGCCTTCCAAGGCCCAGCCCACTCCGTCAAACCATCCAGCCCATGGCCGTAAAACTCACCAAAACGTTCAGCCCGCTGTTCCACCAGGCCGTTGCATTCCTAAAGCTCGCAGCGCTTTCTGCAAGCCCGCAACACATCCAAATTTTGTCATTTTCATAATAAACTCAAAATCTAAGGATGAATCTAAATTGGGTTTAATAATTATACAAATAGAGGATTACTTATCTAGTTAATAAGCGTGGTAAAAAAGCGATAAACCGAAATCGGCGTAAACATCAATGAAGTAAATTGAGCATAATCAAGTTGGAAAAATTACAAAAACTCAACAAATAAATTAAGTGCAAGTAATGTGTTAAACTTCTTCACCACTGAATCTGCAACCCTTTGTACAAGCAGACAGAAGACGATACTAAATCAAAATCTACAAAAATCATAGGGCTTCCTTTAATAAAAATTAAGGAATTTCATTCTAATTATGATTTTCAAAATCAACGAAATCACCAATTAGGTGAAATTATCTGAGCTATAAACACCTGCATGTGCTCGGACATAGGGATTTCAAGAGCAAATTTTGATGTCTAAAAAAGCTGCACAGGTTAAATTAGAATAAAAAAAATGAAAATACAAAATCAATCTCGTAATTCAAACATAAAATTACCTAAAATTACTATACACCCGTAAAGGCCCCGACACTACGCTGAATGCTTAAATTCAAGTGTGTGAGGATCTTCTGTGAGTTCTTCCCTTTAGTCTCGGATGCGGGTTAACAAAACCTAAAAACCTATAATAATAGTTTCAAAAGTGAAATATCTGAGAAACTGACTTTGTCAGCTGACAGTAGATCTAATCCTAAAAAGAGTTGACAAGATCTAAAGCTGTTAAACATATTCAAATTAATCAATTTTTCAAATCAAATTAAGTAATAATCTGAAACTGCATAAATGAAATTCTATCATTAAAAACTTAAATCAAACTCAATCTATCCGCCTTCCATAACTATTTATTGGGGCTGACAAATTAAGAAAACTCTAGCTCACAAAAGAGCTAATATCAAATCAAGTGTTCTACTATGTTCACTCTCAATCAATCTCTTACCCCAGTAAGGATGTGACCCGTGTCCTCTGACTGCTTGGCCAATAGGCTCCACAGATGAAGCGATTATAAGAGTCCTCGATCGGTGGTTTGGCCGTCGACTCTATTATATTACGATCGCGGTCAGTATGCTCCCCAATCGCCCCTTTGAGTTGTTAATCATAGGAATACTTGATAGGGCAAACAACCCTGTCGGTAAGGTATACTTAAGCTCTCCTTGACAAACACCACCCCAGGTCGACAAGGATTTCTTAGACGACGTAACCCATGTGTTCCTGATGAGGATCCTTTTGTCATGTTTCCTCCCTAAGTAGACTAGGAGCAAGATGACGGAACCATGGCATCTAGATCGGGCACGTCATCATTCCCCCAACCATCAGGTTTAAGCTAAAATGATAAATTTCATATCTTAAATTCTGAAACTCTATATGCTACTACTATACGCTATGCATTCAACCCAATGAGCCTTTCGAAAGTTCTCTCTCACTTATTGGGAGGGGTAATTAACTATAGGGGCTTGTGCCTATAGGAAACCTGGAACCATATCTAAAGTCCTCACCAAATGAGGACAAAATCTTTGGGTAGTGTCTTATCTACTATTACATCTACCTTTTAAAAATTACATCGATATTTTTAAATCATACTCTCTTCAATTCAAAAAAATTATCGAGAGGTCGGTGGCAAATTTTCAGAGCCCATAGATTTTTGGAGACTTCGCTGGGGACATGATTCTCTTTTCATCTTTGGCTTGTCATATATGTGCTATAGTAGCAATAAAATCTTTTAAAATTCAAAATAACAAAATGGTGATTTAAGTGTGTAATAAATTCAATAGGAGGCTCTATGTAGAATGAATCATTCCGTAGAGTATATCTTTATTACACCATTACTTTGTTTTATAGCGCCTCTGCATCTTGAAAGTATGGGGTGAAATAATAATTGCTAATGGATCTACAAAGCACTCCTTCAACCGTTCAACTAGGTCATGGTGCGAACATCTGCCTAGCTAGCGTGGTCATCAACACAAGTGATGTCGAGGCTACCATTCAATTTGGTAGCATGAATTTCCCGATTATCATAGCTGCAACTCGTGAAGTACCCACCCGTGGTACACTCATCCGAGGCCATGTTGGAAGGCCTCAAGTTACTAAAGCTCCTACTAGCCATGTGTGCCAACTAGTTCAACAGCCCACCGCTATCAAGGAGTTCTCCCGACAGAGAACTTTAGTTTTCAAAAAGCTAGGTCAATTTGAAGCTCCCGTGATGAAAAGAACCGTTAGTGGGAAAATTGTGTCTTTAATTCCTCGTGGTACAGCTACTGTGCCGACTGAACCTTTTGTACCTAGAAAGCATGATCATGAAGCTACCTCATCAGGAAGCAAATTAACCAGAAGACAGAGAAGAAGGAGAAACGTTGAGCTGAGGGCTCAACAGATCCCCTTTGAAGGACCTGTGAGCAATCGCCAGTGAGTATTCCCCACACAATAACTTTGACAATCTAAAGTGGGTAAAGAGCAATAACTCTACTGGCGAAGTAAAGTAGTCTTTCTGGAAGAACCAACCATGTCAAACTCCACCACCACAGAGGAGACAACCTGAAACATTGTCTGCCAAGATATATAAAGTTCTCAAAGTAGCTAAGAATAATGGCCTAATGAAAAGAAGATTTCAGAGGCCTGTGATGATGAAAAATACTAAAGCGCCACCAAGAAAGTTATCATCTCTTCTGGTAACTAGCCAGGGAGCCCAGTACGCTTCGCATGGTGAACATCGGAGTGTGACACTTAGACCTCGTGTCCAAGAATCCGCTACCGAAAAGTCCCAATGAGGAAGAGTTGAGGTAGAGAAGAAATGTTGGATAGCTGCCACTAAAGAATGCCCAGTGATATCCCAAGAGTCCTTGAAAAATTGTGATATTGTGCAACATTCCTACAACTATATCTCCAACAAAATCTCTATTCTGAAAACTAAGCTTGAGGAGTTACACTCTAAATTTGATTTCAATCCTCTCAATATCTTACATAATTATTGAGTGTAGAGACGATGTCGATGCCATGTGTGAAAAGTCATGCGCACTAAATAAATATGCTAAGTACTAAATATATATAATTTTTTGGGGGGATAATAAATAAGTTTCACGTGTGACGAAATGATCGTCGGTGTAATTTCTGACTCTTGCGTTCTAATCCGAACTCCTTTGTGATAGGTCAGTGATGACAGTGTGATATAATTGTATTATATCATAATATTATTGGAGATATGATATTAAGAATATATTTTAACTGTATTTTAATAAATTTATGATAAAAAAATTATATTAATCTTACTATTTATTTTGATAATTAAAAAGTTACAATTTTACTTTTATACAATATAATATATATATACATATCGATCCTAACTTCTGCTATAATATTTTTATCACTCTTTTTTCATTCAGTAGCTTTAAAGTGATCATAAAATTTGAAATTGAGCATTATGATTTATATTCACTCAAAATTTAAAAAAAAAAATAAAATCGTAAGATAACGTTACTTTTATTATGAAAGATAAAATTCCTATAGCATAGTTATTAATAAGGCGATTAAATTTTTATATGTTTGTTTTTATAATAATTTTTATTTTTATTTTTATAATATTTAAATTTTATACTATTATCGAAAACGTAAGCAAATAAAAAATTTTGTAATATATATCTAAATCTTGAAATTAATAAATGCGTCAACTGCCACATTGAAGATATATATATATATATATATATATATATATATATATATATATATATATATATATATATATATATATATATATATATATATATATTTTTTCTAAATTATTTGTGTGAACATTTGAAATAGAGAACATTATAAATTATCTTATTTGTGCCTTTTCTTTGCGTATGATATTTTCATACCATATTATAAAATCTCCATGAAGAACTTAGATGGATAGTAATTTATTCTACTTATGCTTCAATTTTATTGAAAGTAGATTAAAATTTATTTTATAAGAGACATGATTGTGACAATCGAGATTTATCATTTTGTTTCGAGAATTTGATCTTCTTGATTGCACGAATTTGGATCAAAATAGTAAGATTTTTCAGGCCATTGTAAAGTCTACTTTTCTTAAAAGAATGAAGTTGATCTTCCTTAAACTTGGCTTAGAATGAGATAGAGTGAGTCAATTGTAGAAGAGAGAGAGAGAGAGAGAGAGAGAGAGATGGAAGTTGATGCGGCAATATAAACTTAGTGGGGCAACATAAACTTAGTGGGTCATGTAGTTGTCAAGAAAAAAAAAGGTGAATATGTGCGATGAGATATTGAGAATTGAAAAAACTATACTTTGATTGCTTGGCAAAGAGATCAAAAGAGAAAGAACACTATCAAAAGAATGAACTTAGAGCTCAATATGATTTGAAGTGACCTATTGCCACAATTGAGCCGATCAAAAGAAAATATTCACTATTATATGAGATAAGAGCATAGCAAGTAAATATAAGAATTATGATATAGTTTTTTTTTCATGAAATAAGAGCTAAAAAACAAGTTAAGGGGTGGGAGGTTGGGAGGTGAGAAGAGAGAGAGAGAGAGAGGGAGGGAGAATTCAATCAAAGAGATTTCTATTAACGATTCCCACTTCATCCTTATTTATAAGATAAGCCCAACCTATAATGTTTATAATAGTTTATCTCTTTAAAGTATACACCAAGCTATCATGACAAATTTATCAAAGCAATAAATATAAGATTTGATATTGATTACAATATTACATAAAGTAGAGGATTAAAACACTGAAGAATATAAGAGAGTAAACTCAAGTAATAAAGCATTGTGCGAACTATTGTATTTATTAATATATCACAATAATGTTATAGAAACTAGTGATAATGACATCAAATCCAATAATAGTTTATTTTAATGTCATTAAAATAGGCGCCGAAAATACATTTGAGAGGAAGTATAATACAAAGTGAAAATCTTAGAGAAATTTAAACTAACAGGAAGAATATAAACTTGTTTTCAAATAGTTCCTAAGAGCAATCCTAAGATTCATTAAGGATAATATTGAATACCTATAATCCCAAAAAAAAAAACAAAAAAAATGCATATATGTCAATAAACTCTATTAGCATGTCTCAATTTAATGATACTCCAAAATACTAAAGGAGCGTTGTTTGCAAAAATGAATAATCTATCATTAAATTATATAATCTATAAAATCTACAAAATTTTGATATAAATATTAGTATCTTTGTGCTTAAAATAAACTTAGCCATCAACACAAACCTAATTAAGGTGCAAGTATTAAACTCACAAAGATGTCAATATCATTTTAATAATTTCAAACCAATTGAGATCAAAATCCTATGTAAATAAAGATGTGGCATATGCCCCATAATTGAGTGGTTAGTTTGATTACAGTGATACAGTGATACTATGATGAAATGATTATGATCAAAACTAGTAAGTTATTAAATGACATATATATCAATTTTCAATAGATAACAAAACTCTTACTGTTAGTCTCTGTTGATTTAAAATTGATCACTGATTAGCTTTCACCCATACTTGACTATAAATTAAAATTTTTATCATGCAAAATTGAGAACTAAATATTGCTTAAGATAAGATAATAAAAAAAATGATCAAACAATTTGTCAATCTTCAATTAAAACTTTATAAGCATAATAATGAACTATATTTACAAACACTAAGAGAGTTATTCTTAAGATGTACATCATTTTTTATCCATTCATCTATCCCAAAATTTTAAGGATGCAAATGACATTTCAAGGCCCACACATAGTCTTTCTTAAAGACCATCATTTGAGCATTGAACCTTGGTAGTTCTTTGAATTTGGTTTCATATTCTACAATTAATATCCTTTCTTATCATGATAATGCTTAGGTAATTACTTATTGTAAAAGTCTTTATAAACTCCTCCAAGCTCTATTAATTAGCAAACTTAATTTTCCCATAGCAAGCATGAAATTACTTTGCCATTTCAAGGGTCACATTCTTCTCATCAATTTGTATTTTTTTTTGAAGCCATGAACTAGCCATGAACTGATTCTTTCATGGCATAATTAATGATTAATTCAGTTAATAATATCTATATTTTTTTTGGCTCATGAACAAAATCGAATTGAGCTCGAGCTCAATAATGCTAAACAAGCTCAAGCACACACATGCTCAGTTCGGGTCGGTTCATTTTCAGCCCTAACAAATGATATTGAGCCACTTCAGTTTTTTCCAAAATTTAAATAATAGGTATATATATTTATGTGTGTATATATATAGCCTCACCTAGTCAATTAAGAGAAATCAGTGGCTTAATGTGATCTCAAGGCGAGCATTACACAACCCACGTTAGCAGAGCCCATAATCGGCCCAGTTTTTAACTGATTGCCAAGCTCAAGTCCCAAATAGGCCTTGGGCTTAGTCGAGGATTAGCTGTGGAACCATGAGGTTGATTAAGCTTAGATCAAGCCTTTAAGCATGAGATTTAACCTTGAGTCAAGTTGCCCTAATCACCTAATTTGATTAATTTTGATAGATTATTTAAATTTAATGAAACTTAGGGTTAGTCATTTTGGTTAATTGAGACTTAAACTATCTAATTGCAATTATGATGATTTGTTTAGAGCTTTCCCTACTTGATTATTGACCTAAAATTAAATCTTGAGTAGTTCAATGGCTAGACTGAGAGTAAAATGAGCTCAATATATTCATTTAAGGCTTGATTAAATTGACAAACTCAATTATCTCAATTATTAAAAATATAAAATAAAATTAATCCCAAACAATCTCTAAAATATTAAAAAGACAAATAAAAATAGATTGTTTCATGTCACTTATAGTGATTTATTATTATATTTTATGGTGATTGTATCATTTGAATTAATCACATGATAACTTTACTTAAAAAAGGGGTAATCTATTAATCACTAATTATTAAGCTCTACATATAAAGCTAAAACAAGTTAAGGAGTATGTATAAAAGCAAAGCCGACGTGACATACATGCAATATAAATGAATAAATTTGCCTGTTTGCTCATCTATATGTCTGCATATATGCTTATTTATTCTTTAAAAAATAGCTCGCTAAGAGCTTCATAAATTAAAATTTGCTTATTCAATAATAATTTATTCACTTATTTCATTAGTTATTTTTTTGTTCTCTTTTTTTATATTTTATATGTTCTAAAAATTTTGTATATTAGTTGATGTGTAAATATGATGCAAATATGGAACAAAAGTTAAAGAAATATACTAAAATTATTTCTAACAAATATACATGCAATATATATATATATATATATATATATATATATATATATATATATATATGTAGCCAATTTCAAATTGATAACTTTATAGCTTTTATTTGAGAGAGATTATTATGTATGTTATCTAGACCGTCTGAATTATTATATATTGACTGTGTATTATTATGTATATAAAAGATATACATAATTATTATGTACATCTCTCATATACATAATCATACACAACCAATACATAGTGATCCAAAATATCCTGATTACTCACGTAATAATTTCACTCTACCTGAATAATATAACTCACATCATATTGATATGTCTATCACTTAGTACCCATATGTGAGAGAATTATATAGAAGAAAAAACATAGCGTATATTTTATTTTCAAATTTATCCTAATTATTTAGACATAATTTAATTAAATCTATTTTTTTACATCATTTTACTGATCATTGTTTATATTGTTAAATATATTCTTCTCAGAAATTTTCATGTAACTATTATTATTTTTTTCATTTTTTCTTTGATGATTGTAAAAGAAAAAAAAATCCAAAGAAACATAAGTAGAATGAATAAAATATTTCATGACCTATTTATGGCTATCTCTACACAAGCAAAAATAACTTCACACCGAGGTTTCATTAGAAACAATTTAGAACTTGAAGAAGTTACTAGTCTAAGTTGATTTCTAGTGCAAGTGTGCAAGTTAAAAGAACCAAAGAAGCTAATTTTGTTCACTTAATAAGTCGATATTCCAAATGAAAAGTAAGAAAAATAACAAGATGAAATTAGGGAAAATTTATGAGACATAGGTTTAAAAAAACTATTTGTGATCGTGGGAATTAATATGAATAGTGCTTAGATAAGAATGGAGGGACTGAATATTATATAAATGATGTCATGATATGCAATTTATTAATTTTAAATACCACGATTCATGAGGGTGGAGGACAAATTAAATAATTATGAGATAAATATTAAAAAATCAGTATAATACTTGGGCTGCTGCTTCATGAAAGGTATGAAGATTTATAATTTACTCTTCAATTATATGATGTGATGAAAGTAGCTCTTAATTATAATAATAATTTTTATTATTGTATGATGAAATATCAATTATGATTTTTTGAGATGAGGCAAGAGGATAGAAAATCTTAGCACTTATATTGAAAATTAGTTTTTGATCTTGATATTATGCATTAGTTTCATTCGTAATGATGTGTGTTGAAGTTGTGACCCATGACAGATGATAAAGTTGACAGATATTAACCTTAGTATTGGTGGTGTGTATTAATATTATAGGTGATAGTGTGCATTAAAAATATGTATTAACTTTGTACATAATGGTGTACATTAACACACATTGATCTTATATGCAACAATATGGATCAACACTATTGGCAATGACATATGATAAAGTTTAGAGTGATGAAGCATAAACAATTATAGTTTTTAATGGAAAATCATTATTGAACTTTAGAGGTAAGTGAGCTATAGTTGGACAGCAGAGGATAGTCAATCGCAGTCAGTTGTTGGCAAATGGGTTAAAAGAACCAAAGAAGCTTATTTTGTTCACTTAATAAGTCGATATTCCAAATGAAAGGTAAGAAAAATAACAAGATGAAATTAGGGAAAATTTATGAGACTTAGGTTAAATGATCTTTAAATTTGACATGGTTATAATTGAATTGAGCAGCTGGATGAGACAAATCCAACGAGCTCAAGATAACTCAAATCGGAGATCGTTTGGTAGTCAAATCATCAAAAAAACTATTTTTGATCATGGGAATTAATATGAATAGTGCTTAGATAAGAATCAAGGGATTGAATATTATATAAATGATGTCATGATATGCAATTTATTAATTTTAATTACCACTATTCATGAGGGTGGAGGACAAATTAAATAATTATGAGGTAAATATTAAAAAATTAGTATAATACTTGGGCTGTCGCTTCATGAAAGGTATGAAGATTTATAATTTACTCTTCAATTATAATGTGATGAAAGTAGCTCTTAATTATTATAATAATTTTTATTATCGTATGATGAAATATCAATTATGATCTTTTGAGATGAGGCTAGAGAATAGAAAATCTTAGCACTAATATTGAAAATTAGTTTTTGATCTTGATATTATGCATTAGTTTCATTCGTAATGATGTGTGTCGAAGTTGTAACCAATGACAGATGATAAAGTTGACATATATTAACCTTAGTATTGGTGGTGTGTATTAATATTATAGGTGATGATGTGCATTAAAAATATGTATTAACTTTGTACATAATGGTGTACATCAACACACATTGATCTTATATGCAACAATATGGATCAACACTATTGGCAATGACATATGATAATGTTTAGGGTGATGAAGCATAAACAATTATAGTTTGATGCTAATGGTCGAAAGCGATTGAACTTTAGAGGTAAGTAAGCTAGTTGGACGAGAGGATAGTCAATCGCAGTTAGTTGTTGGCAGATGGGTGATCAAAGTTTGACATCAATGATCAAGTGATTATAATTGGGAATCATAGGTCTAATGATTATAGTTGATTGTCAAAGTCATAAGTGGATTCAAAGGCTATAATCACACAATGGAGGAGAGTCAGTCAAAGTAAGTTGTTGGAAGATAGATGGTTGCAATTGATTATTGAGAAATAGGTGGTTGTAGTTTGATGTTGATGATCAAGTGATTATAGTTGAGCATCAAAGATCTTATTATTATCGGTTGTTAAAGGCATAAGCAGATTTAGATAGAAAAATTTATATATTTATACATCTAATATAAAAGAGTCATAATTTGGGCTCTAATAGATATAAAACCAAAATCATATGACATAACTTCAATAACAAAGAGTTATTTGGTAATGTTACAATCCCATGTTAGTAATATTAATGTATTTTTGAGCATTTTTAATTTAATTAATTAATGCTCCCTCAAAATTTACACAAAAATTTTAATTAGTGATTATTTTTAAGTAATTTAAAAAAGTAAAGAGGAATTTTTTCCAATTTAATGTGTGATAACATGCCAAATTATGGACAATTGATGATGACTAATTACCAACAACTTTTATTTATTTTTTAAATCTATTATTTTTTTATAAATTTTATTTTAAATTATTTTAAGAAATAGTAAGTCATTTCAATGAAAATTGCAAATTTTACATATTTTTATTTATTAATCTAAAAGCTTTAGGTCATAGAATTATTAAAGTGTTGTTGGCTATGAAAATTAGCCACCGACCTCTCGATGGAAAGAGCGATTTAAAGTGTCGGTGAAATTTTCAGAAAGCAGATGGAATAAGAGATAAGACACTACCCAGAGATTTCATCCTCATTTTGTGAGGACTTTAGATCTGGTTCTAGGTTTCCTATAGGTGCAAGCCCCTATAGTTAATTACCCCTCTGTGAGTGAGAGAGAGAACTTTCGATTTTAGAGATCGCTAAATACATAGAGTTTAAGATATGAAATTCATCATTTTAGATTAAACCGGATGGTTGGGAGAATGATGACGTGCCCAATCTAGATCCCATGGTTTCGTTATCCCGGGCAGTCGCGGTCCCTAGTCTACTTAGTAAGAGGAGAGATAATCAACCCGATAAAAGGATCCTCATCGAACAACACATGGGTTATCCAAGAAATTCTTGCAGACTGGGTGGTGTTTTGTCTAAGGAGAGACTTAAGTCTACCTTAGCGTGAGGGTTGTTTGTCCCATCAAGTATACATGATTCACAACTCAAAGGATGAGCCATTGGGAGCATAATGGCCTCTTCACTGGTGAATGGGCTAAAATCAGCTGGGTTGAGGAGGGTGATGCCAACACTCATTTCTTTAATGTTGTAGCCTCTGCGCAAAAGAGATCTAATAGAATTAACACAATCATGTTGGATGATGGGTAGAACATTGATGGCCCTTTTTTGATTAACCAAGCTTTTATGAGTTTCTTCCAGCAAAAATGGAGCGCTCACCACATTTTCACCTATGACTAGCCTTGCATTGAAGAAAATAACAGCATTCCACCTTCCATCTGTGATCTTCTAGAAGCTGATATCAATGAGGATGAAATTTGGGATGTGGTCCGGACCATGGGTGTCAATCGAGCTCCTGGGATTGATGGCATCACATCATCCTTCTACAAAAATATCTGGAAAATCATTGGCCCTAATATGGAGGTTGTTGTGAAGGAATTCTTTCACACTGGTATTATGGCCTCTAATTGGAAGGAGACCTGGGTGATTCTTCTACCCAAGTCCTTTAATGTTGATTGCCCTGCAAAATTCAGACCAATCAATCTTTGTAAGATTGCTTACAAGCTTATATCCAAAATTCAGACCAATCAATCTTTGTAGTAATATAATGGAGTGAGGCCAAACCACGAGAGGACTACGGTAATCGCTTCATGTGGAGATTTGGTCGTCAAAAATGAGACACGCCACGCCCACAGATTGATGAGAGTAACATGTGAATACTTCTTAGTATTTCCAGCATGAATCTCAAATTGATATGCTGAGACAACTTTTGTTCCTTGGCATGAGGAACATGAACCCAATATACGATTTCCCCTTATGACAGCCTGAAGCCAATATCCAATGCAAGAAATGTACTTTAGAGGAAATTTTCATGAACTGATCTCGAGGAGACAATTTATGAGCTACTATAGATGGATCGGCACTAAGAATCGATTTATCAAACAGGTGAGGAAGCCGAAATTTGGCAAGCAGAGGCTCTTGATTGAACTGTGGATCTTTCAGGTAAGTGTTCCAATAGATCTGGATATCTGTATGAGACCTTTCACACGCCACATTTTGTGTTTCAGAACTACAATCTGAGAATCATGAGGATACAATGACCTCAGCTCATTCCTCTCAGCCTCGTCACTGACATTATGATCCATTGTCATCTGCACGGCAACGATCCCTCTCTCAGTATGGTCTGCTCTTCCCAACACTAATCTAGGATAGCTGAGGTTCGTAACATATAGCATTTCCACACATACGACACCAATCAAACAACAAGAACCAACTGATGCAAGCTGTCGCATTCTCTTCCATTGCTTCCATACAAAAGATAGAAACTCCTCTTATGTGGTTGAAAATGCCTTCCTAATAACATCCACTGATATCCCCTTCTGCTCAGAAATAATTTTTTTTAGGCTTCAAAACAAGTTCTCCATGATGAACCGTGCAGCCTCCTGCTCGCCATGGCCGTCATAGATTCCGACAAATATTCCATTCGTAACGTCACCGGCGTCGGAAGAGCTGAGCGAACCAAACTCAATCTGGCTTTCATCTTCAAGCTGGTAGTTTTCTTACACGATAGCCATCGAGAACTCACCGGCGGAGTGCTTCACGATGTCTTTGTACTAGAAGAGACCATCGCTGCGGCTAAGCGAAAAGCCCTGCTCGGCCTTATCACCGGCGGAAGACTTCCAACACGGGCTGACGATCTTCATCACCGAATAGGACCTCCGCGTACCATCCTTTTTTCCTTTTTTTTTCAGACGGGACGAACGAGTCAGCGGTTTTTTTTTTTTTTGCCTTGCGGAGTGGTTTTGCCTTGCGGGTTTCTGGAGAAAAGAGTTGGAGCCGTTTTATTTTTATTATTATTATTATTTTTTTAAACCGAGAGAGGGAGCAGTTATCCTTCTTGGGAGGGAACAGTTTGACCATTTGAACGGAAGAGCGAGCGATTGCATGCGAACCGTGCATGAAAGAGGAGTGAGATCGAGTGATTGTGCACATTAGTATTAGGGCCGATTTGAGTTATTGAAAATAAATAGACTTTTTTAATTAATTTTTCAAATATTAATCAATCTTAAAATAAATTTTATGTACATATTATACGATATATATTATATTATTTCGATATTCGAATCGAACGATACCATTTCGATCGCGAGCTTCGAAATGGTCAAATTAATTTCACCAAAATGCGCACGTTTTCAAACTCATCAATTGAGCAAAACCCGCTTGATAGATTTCGACATTTTGCTAACGACATGATCAATTTCACGAACGGTCGTTTGATCCTCCTGCCTCATAATCTCGATGAGTGTCAACGCATTGGCGACTCAAGATTGACGGTTGATTATCAAGTCATGCAATATTTATATTTTGACTAAGATGTTCAACGTGATGGTGATGTGTCCGCATCGAAGGTCATTTGAGTTGATTTCGGTGACGTATGCGTTTCAACCTCAATTTGGCCACTTCAAATCACTCGACGTCCTAATTGAGCGGGATAGTCATTTGATAGATTTTGACATTTCACAGCTAACGATGTGATCAATTTCATGAACGGAGGTTATTTAGTCATCATCGCACCTTTCTAACTTCGATAAATGCATCGATAATTTGATAGCTCGAGCGCTTAATCGATTGATCGTTAGATTTTACAATATCTATATTCTGATCAATTTCAACGTTCTGAACACGATGGCGAAGTCCGTTCATCGATCGAAGATTATTTTGATCATTTTCAGTGATATCTAGTGCATTTTGAGCCCTGATTTGCGTGCTGACACCTTCAAAGTCCATCAAATTAAACTTGTTTGACTCGACTTAACACATGTGGAGGTCAACAAATGCCCCCTAACAAATGTGATTCGCACATGGAGCGAGTCACATTTGTTGAAAACTAGTTGACCCTTTTGGGCTAGCCATAAAACTTAGATCATTTTAGCTTTGATTGTAATAGCTTACAGAGCTTTGACAGGATTTGTCATTAGTATGCTGTCTTATTCAAGACATGCTAAATGACAGGGATTGACCGATTTGTTAGAATCGACTTGTCAGATAGATAAGAATTCTTACACTATATACTATCTGCTTCAATGGCTTTGTTGAAGATCTCTTTCTTTTATGTCATTGCAGATTTTAGCTTCCTCTAACCCTAGCTTCATGCTTGGTTGGGTTTGATGGAGGAATTGGTTTGCTTTTTTTGATGAAGGACTCTGCTAGGGAATCGGTTTATTTGTTCTTGCTCGGATTTGAAATTTCTTCATCCATCTTGACTTGATGAAGGATGACTGATTTGTCCCTATTGACTTGTCGAAGTGTATGCACTCCATGAATCATGTGCTTCTTTGTGACGTTGAAGGATACATACGATGACCCGCCTTATTAGTCAATGTTGAGTTAAAGCAATGTGTTTTAACGCAAAATAATCTCTGAATTCACAAAGTAGCATTTTAAGCTCTTCCACTTTCTCATTGGGTAGATGGGCACTGACGAAAGTTGGATGGGGATCATCCTTAGCTTGTAGGTTGATTTGTTTGAATTCATCCATAGTAGCTATTTGTCCACCATCTTCGAGTTCTTCAGGTGTAGGCTTGGCTTCTACTTCTTCATCATTTGTAAGAAGAATTTCATGGAGATCATCTTCGTCATCACTATTAGTCTCGATCTTAGTTTCTATTATATTATAATAAACTTTATTTTGATGAGATTTGTGGATGAACCCAAGACCTTTAGTGAAAAATTTATCACTTCTTCGCGATGCTTGAGGACTTCTTTGGCTCCACATCTTGTTAAAGATTTGAGTTCTAGTAGTCCAATATGAATTCCAAGCTTATGCATCATTCTTCGTGTGGATAGTATATTCTTGTATATCTCATCTAATTTTTCGAGAGCACGCCAACCAAAATTGTGGTGAGACTCTCGATTTGTAAAATAGAGTTTTCATTTCGTTAGTCTCACCAGTGGCACATAGAATGTTATCAACTCTTCAATGTTATGGACCTCCAGTGGAGTGATTTCTTCAAAGTTTTGCTAAGGGGTGGGTATAATTTTGAAGGAATCCTCTAACACTGCCAAATGAGATATCCTTCTTGATGAAATCATTTGAACTCTATTTTCATAAGTAGATTTAAAATCATAGTCTGAATTAGAACCACTTATTTTATACTTTGCCTCTTTTGAAAGTTTATAAGTTCCCTTGGGTTTGACAGGAGTGTCTTCTTCTTCTTGTGTGTAGTTCCCAAATGAGGAACTACTCTTCTTGATTTAGATGCAGAATCAAGTGCTTTAGGAGAGTCGGCATTGCCTTTTTTATTTCTCTTTGCTTCTGCTCTTTTACTTTATGAAATTGCTTTTTAGTTCCTAAAGTGGATGATACTGCTTCAAGAGGCTTTGTTAGCTTAAGCTCTTTGAGGATGAAGTATTTTGCATCTTCATAAATCTTTGCTTCATTGATAAAAAATGGTTATAGATTATAGAGAATTCTGAATTCTTCTCCATCTTTTGGGTACTTCATACATTGATGCAGAGTTTATAGGACCATTCCATACTCATGCAGCTATGGTCGACCCAAGAGAGCTCTAAATGACGTATCAATATCGATTACATGAAACTTGGCCTCTATATATAAATCCTAAAACTTGTGTGGGAGAATAAAAGATCCCCAGGTTTTCTGCCCTTTTTCAGTGAAACTATGAACCATCAACTTATCTCTCCCAAGATGTTGGATATCAATTGATAATCCTCTTAATACCTTTAAACTCATAAGATTGATAGAAGAACCTAGATCGATCAGTATTCGGCTGATCAAGATGCCATCACTTTCTATGGTAACATATAGAAGGTTGGTTTTGTTTCCAACATAAGATCTTCTTCGAGAATGTAATTACCGGAGATCTTGAGTTTGCAATGCTTACATGCATTTCTCGGAGTAAGCTTCATAACTCTCTTTGAGGGCTTGTATCAAAGTTTCAAGATCTTTTGACATCAAGAGAGCCTGCATACACTCAGTAGGATCTTTCTCATGTGATAGAATATTATAGTATCTTTTGCTTGATTTAGGCTTCATTCTAGAATTTTGGGAATGATATCTGTTGACTTCAATTTGTTTGTCTTTGTCCTTATTTATATTTTCCTTCTTTGATGAAGGTGGTAGGACACGCTTCTCAACAAAACTTGAATCACCTTATCTCTGATCAAGAGGTAGTTTCTTCAGATTCTCTTCTTACTCTGGAAGATTGTCCAAAAGGACTAGACTCATTTTCCAACATCATACATTTCATATGTGATGATATCGTTGAGCCTAAACTCTCTATCGAAAATATAGCTCTTCATCCGAACTATTATTGTCTTGTTGAGTCATTAAATAAAATTCAGATGTTAACTCCTCAGGCTCTTCTTACTTTTTTTGATAAAAATTTTGATGGGTTGGTCGAGTCTGTCTGACTACCCTTCTCACTTCAGAGAAACTGATGTTGAAGAACATTTGACATCACGTAGATGATTTGACATATCTCTACTGGACAAGATTCACCATTATCTTCTTCATCTGATTCATCAATGTGAAGTTTAGGCATAAATTCTACAAGCCTAAATGGTTGTCTTGCAGGCTGGTGATACTCCTCTAAATTCTTAATAATCCTTTGAGTTGTAGTTCTCTTCTTGATCTTCTTTTTCTTAACCGGCTTCTTTAATTTATGAGACTTGATTTAGTAGACTGCTCCTCATGTTGTGACAAAGTAGCCATATTAGAATGTCACTAAGAAGCCCAAATACTTGGTTTAGGCATCTCTCTTAAGTCCAATATAGGTTTAAGTGATAGTTTTCACTTAACACTAGGGACACCCTTCACCTGTTTTAGCATTTTCATAATCTTTTTGGAGATTACAATTTTTCATTCTTCAATCTGAACTGATTTCTCCTTCTTTTTTTCTTTGATGGATGATACGGAAGAGAACGTAATCATCCTTGTAGACTCTCTTTTAGAGCTGACTAGAATACTGTCGTATAGTGTAAATTCACCTCGTCGATACTTCCTTTCTAGCCAATCTTTGAAGACATAACAATCTTCAATAGGGTGACTGATCATCCGATGATAGGGATGAATTTAGATAATTGACGCTTCGTGCCTTTTAATTTCTGGTAATTGTAGACTAACTTTGACTGCTTGCTGAAATAAATTAGCCACACTATCTCTTATAAAGGAATAATCTTTGTTCATCTTTCCTTAAGAGATGGCCGCATTTGGTCATCATTTCTTACTGCTTATTTCGATGCTCCTCACCACTTAGAAAAGTCTGAAGTTTATCATTGCCTCCCAAATACTAATTTTGGATGAATAGACTTTCTTTCCCTATCATCCTTATACATCGTTGTTTTCTTTATCCACATTATATATAACTCGCTTTTCACCATTTGAGCTGTAAGAAGTGGCATGGATTTCATTTCTTCTTGAGCCTGAAGGTTTGTTTCTCTTTGTTTTATCTACATAGACTTCAGACTTAGGATGATTCATCTTTTTAAATTTAACAACCCTATCAAGCAAGTTTTGGAACGTTGTAATTGATGTCATACATAAAAATGGTGCCATCTTATCATCTATATTGCCCATTAAGAATGGATCGCATGTTCTTCTTCCAATTATTGCTCGCATTTCATGCTTAGGTTACGCCAACGACTTATAAATTTTATCACTGACTCATCTTTTCTCCTTTTCAGCAAGGCAAGGTCAACGATTGTTATTTTTTGGCGAACCTCTTCACGAATATTATCTCTAATTTAGTAAAGGTTTTAACTGAATCATTCGCACCACTTCAGCAAAATCAATTAATTAATGAACGATGGAAAAGCAATGTGTCATTCCCTCCTGTGTTACCATAAGTAGCCTCAAATTGGGCTATATGTTGCTTTGGATTACCAAGTCTACTGAAAGTATTAAATTTTGGCACTGAATAACCTTTCAGGTATGGCACTTGATCATATTCAGCTGGGTAAGGGTGACCCTTACTAACTAGCTTTTCAGCCTGCTCTGAGGCTATGACTACATTTATCTTTTCATTTATTATTATTTCTAGCTGAGCATTTGTTACCGTTCTAGGTGTGATAGCCATATTTTGAATTATTAGTTGAAGAGGTAGTGGGTTAACTTCGCCTCCTCACTCATGTGCATGTAATCAAGGAGCTTGAGGTACCACAGTGACTGGTGGTATAGAAGTTGCATTATTAGTTGCCTATTGATTAGCAGACAAGACATGTGATGCATTTGATGTGATATTCTTATGCAACATCTCCATCATGATGCTCATTTGTACCATCATATCATCTTGTCTTGGTGTTAAGTCAGCAATCTCCTTATCTTTGACTTCCATTTGACGCTGCATTTCTCTTTGCTCTCTAACTAATGCCATGATGTTAACAAGTACAAGCTCTTCTTCTACCTCGACTTCTTGCTATTGTTCTACTCCTTGCTCATCTTCGGAGGAAGAACTTAATTACCCTTCTCCTTGTGCATTTATAGAGGCAGCTATTGATAGGGTTGAACGACGACACTGATTATAAAAAAGTGTATCGGGTTTATCATTTCCTGGTTCAACCATATAAATAGCTTCAACGCCCATGATCTCTTTTTCATTTTATTCTTCTACTTCTTCTTCTTCTTCAAAGACCAAGATCCATCTTCTATTCCGCTTCTCAGAAGACTCTTCATAAACATCAAATCTAAGTTCAAGTTTTCTCGATCCTGATGGTGACCGGTGAGAAAAGTTCTCCTATATCTTTGACCATATAGACGACTTCCACTTCCATAGTGTCCTCTTCATCACCTTCTTTTTGCACATGAATCTTTGATCAACGTTTTCAGTGGATCTCTGGTTCAATATGTAGAATAAACACTTCTTCTATTAAAGGACTGCGATCTAAGTCAACATTCTCTTGTGGGGGTGAATCCGATCGGTGATGGGATCCCCTAGAGGATTCTCCAGGGTGTCAATTATCATATCTTTCATCAATGATATCCCTTCTTTTAGGTATTCACTTCTGATGAGTTATTTTAGAGGTGGATTTATGAGTATATGTATCAGATGTCACACCTCTTCCATTCTTCAGGACTTCATTACGGGGCCTTGGCCTCCATATTTGCTTATTCTTTCGTTGGGACCTTTCCGCAGCGGATTCTTGGACTCCAGTGTCAGCTCGATGCTCACCATGTGAAGCATCTGGGCTCGATAGTTACCAGAAGAGATGACAACCTCCATGGTGGAGCTTGATTTTCCATCACCAGATCTCAAAATCTTCTTTTCATTAAGTCTCTATCCTTGCCTACTTTGAGAACTTTGTGTATCCTGGCAGACAGTGTTTCTGGCAATCTCCTTTGTGGTGGTGGAGCTTGACATGGTTGGTTCCAAAAGGACTGCTTTACTTCACTAGTAGAGCTATTCCTTTTTACCCACTTTAGATTGTCAAAGTTGCTGTGGGTAGGAATACTCGCTTTTGACAGTATCATTGCTTGTTCACTAGGTCGTTCAAAGGGAATCTGTTGAGCCCTCAACTCAACATTTCTCCTTTTTTCTATCTTCTGGTTAATTTGCTTCATGATAAGGAAGTTTCATGATAATGGTTTCTAGGTACAAATGGTTCAATCAGCGAAGCTGTTGTACCATGAGGCATTAAAGACGTAGTTTGCCCCTTGACGATTCTTTTCATCACGAGGGCTTCAGATTAAACTAGCCTTTTTAAAACTAAAGTTCTCTGTTGGGAGAACTCCTTGACAACGGTTGGCTGTTGAACTGGTTGGCGTACATGGCTAGTAAAAGCTTCAGCAACTTGAGGCCTTCCAGCATGGCCTCGGATGAATGTACCATGGGTGGGTACTTCAAGAGTTGCAGCTACAATGGCTGAGAAACTCAAGATACCAATTAAATTGTAGTTCCAACATCTCTCTATGTTGATGACGGTGTTGCCTAGGCAGATGTTCACACCACACCCTAGCTGAATAGTGAAACTAGTGCTTTGTAGATCCATTCTGCAACAGTGAAAGATGGGAATTAGTAATTATTAATTATTATTTTACCTCATACTTTCAAGATGCATAGGTACTACAGAACAAATAATAGTGCAATAAAGATATACTCTATGGAATGATTCATTCCACATAGATCCTCATATTGAATTTATTACGCACTTAAATCACCATTTTCTTATTTCGAATTTTCAAAAATTTTATTACTACTATAGCATATATATGACTAGCCAAAGATGGAAAGAGAATCTTGTCCCTAGCAGAGTCGCCAGAAATCTGTGGGCTCTAAAAATTTGCCGCTGACCTCTTGGTTAAGAGAGTGATCAAGTGTCAGTGTAATTTTCAGAAGGCAGATGGAATAGTAGATAAGACACTACCCAGAGATTTCATCCTCATTTGGCGAGGACCTTAGATCTAGTTCCAGGTTTCCTATAAGCGCAAGCCCCTACAATTAATTACCCCTCCCAATAAGTGAGAGAGAACTTTCGATTAAGGCTAGTTGTTAGATCACTTAATGTGTAGCGTATAGTAGTAGCATATAGGGTTTTAGAATTTAAGATTATGAAATTCATCATTTCAGTTTAAACTAGATCATTGGGGGAATGATCACGTGCCCGATCTAGATCCCATGGTTCCATCATCGCGTCCGTTTTACTTAGTTAAAGGAGGTAGTTGAGCCATCCTAACAAAAGGATTCTTATTAGCAACACATGGGTTACGTCATCCAAGAAATCCTTGTAGACCTTGGGTGATGTTTGTCTAAGGAGATAGACTTAAGTCTACCTTAGTTGACAGAGGGTTATTTGCCCTATCAAGTATACCTTATGATTCACAACTCAAAGGCGAGCCATCGAGCATGAGCCGTTGTGATCATAATATAATGGAGCATTAGCCAAACCACCCGATCACGTAAATCGCATCATCGTAGCCTCTTGGCCAGCCACACAGTCGAGGAGGACGGCCGTCCTTACTAGCAAGAGATTGATTGAGAGTGAACATAGTAGAACACTTGATTTGATATTGACTCCTTTATGACCTAGAGTTTTCTTAATTTGGCACCCCCGATAAACAATTACAGAAGGTGGATAGATTGAGTTTGCTTTAACCTTTTAATGATTAGATTTCATTTGAGCAATTTTTATAGATTAATATTTAATTTGATTTAATTTGATTAATTTTGATATATTTAAGATCTTTAGATCATATCAACCCTGTTTAACTGCTAATAGAGGATTAGATCTACTATCACTACATTAGTTTCTGGATATTTCTTGATTTAAAATTTTACAATAGATTTTTTAGGTTTTGTTAACACCAGTCTAAGATAAAATCGGGAAGCAACCGCAACATCCTACACTTGAATTTAAGCATTAGATAGTGTAGCCATAGTGTATTTAAGAGCGCCTTAATTAACACTTTCTATTTGCTTATACAAAGTGTTGTGAATTCGGTGGTGTTTTGTGTTTTGAAGCTATAGATTCAAAAGACAGTTTAATTTGTTATTTTAAAAGAAGATTTACCCCTCATAGTTACTTCGATGACTAAATAGAGTATAATATCTAAATTGATTCCTCCTCTTTTTGAAGGTCCCTCATTTGACTTGTTTCTTATTTTCATAGATAAGATTATGGGTTTATGTATATTTTAATGAAACATCCCGAGATATTTCAAGCATACCGAGGTTGACACATATTATATATATATATATATATATATATATATATATAGATATATATATATTCTCTTTTCAATTCAACCTTCAAATCCATAGGATCCCTCCATGCAAATGCTTGCTTTTAATTAGGTATTAAAACTAATATCAAAATTTTAAGTGCTTGCATTGGGTTAGTTATGCTACAACGCATGTAGGAGACTTATTCAAACTTTTCATTTATTCCCCACTTCCTTTTTTATTCAAACTTTCCTACATTCATTCCCCTCTTCTTTTTTTTAAAGCGGGGCCTTCACTACTTTCTAGTTTCTATAAATAAGGTAAGAGGGAGTCTTACATTCCATTCCATTTGTTTGAAGGGTTGGAGTTGGAGTATTTGAAAGAGAGCGATTAAAAATTTTAGTGGGCTTTCAACTCTGCTTTGATAAATTTCTTAAGTGCTTTTCACCTCTCTTTTTTTTTTTTTTACTTCTGTATTCCTTGTATATTATTTTCCCTCCCCTTTTTTGTTTGAAGTTTTTTTTATTTTAATTTTATCTTTAGGTTTCATTGCTTGACATTCTTAAGTTGATTCTTTTACTTACCATTTTTTAAGTCTTCGACAAAATTTTGGCGATTTAAATTTAAGAGGCGACATCTAATGGATGTTATTCTGCTACGATAAGCATAGCGAGCGATATCTTGTGACACCACAACTAATTTTTTATCTTGTTGCACCTTCATGAACACGACAAGGCCTTCAAAGAAAACACGCATGTATATATCCACATTCACGATGATCACATATTTAACTCATTTTTTAGCATTGCAATGATCGACAAGAAAATAGAGTTTGGTATCCTCAAGGGGAGAACACGCCTAATGATGGTGTTCCTCAGGTTCTGTGGGTCAAGAGGATAAAATGGGAGGAGAAGAAGAACCCCAATGACGATGTTCTTCTGTTGTTCAAAATTGGAAGATGCAAGGAGGCGGCTGGCGAAAGAAGAACACCTCATGATGTTCTTCTCCGATTAATGGAAAAGGAGATTGTGTGAAACAAAGTAGGAAATTGATTTGGAAAAAAGGGACAGAAAAATGTGGAAAATGTGGATTTTTCGAGGGAAAGAGGAAGATATTTGATTTTGATGAATAAAAGTTATCTTTTTTGGATGAAGGAAGAAGTTGGGATAAGAAAGTTTTCTCTTCTGGGAGAAAGTGGAGAGCGTGGCGTGTGTGATTCGTGGAGGAGGCCGTCGAGAGGAAAGCGTTTAGTCTCGTTTCATTATACATGAAGAGGGAAGAGGAACTCACTGCATGAGGGAGGAATCATCGAGTGAGTCATCAGAGTGAGGATAAGGAAGGTTCACTTAGAGGTTAGATTGATTTTTTCATTGCTTAACTGACTTTAATGTGAATTTTATGCTAACCTCAATATAGGATTGATATATATGTTGATTCAAGGTTATTCCATTATTTCGAATGCAATGGAGTAATCTATTTCGTAATCAGAGGCCGTTTGGTTCAAGTCGGCGTCAAATTGAGTCAATTTTAACTCAAAATTCATGTCACCGCTTTCAATCACTCGACATTCATGCAGACTTGTTTGAATTGAGTACAAATAGTCTTACTTGATAGTTTTTGGCATTTTTAAGCTAATGGCACTATCCATTGCACGAACAGAGGTCATTTGGTTTACGTTAGCTCCTCCGATCTCAATATGTGTAAACTGTCGATTTGATTGCTTGATTGATCGTGTTGTTCAATATTTATATTCTGACCAGTTTTTACATTCTGAACGTCATGGCAAAGTCTGTTCATCGAACGGAGATCATTTGGATTGATTTTTGTAACATCCACTGCATTTTAGCGATTTAAGTGTTATCACTTCAAATCATTCGACATTTGCCCAGACTCATTCAAATTGAGCATTTATAGTCTCATTTGATAGTTTTTAATATTTCAAAGCTAACAGCATGATCAATTTTATGAACGGAGGTTATTCAGACATCGTCGTAGCTTCTCAACTTCAATATATGCGTCGACATATTGATAGCTCGATCGCTTGATGGGTTGATCACTAGATTATGCAATATTTATTTCTTGACCAATTTCAACATTATGAACGCGATGGCAAATCCATTCATTGATCGGGGGTCATTTCGACCATTTTTGGAGACGTAACGTGCATTTTGAGCTCCGATTTGTGCACTGTCATTTCCGATGTCCATCGAATTTGACTTATGAGCTTGACCCGACTTATCACACATACATGGAGGTCAATAATTGTCCTTCCCTTGTGCATTCACAAGGACAGCTATTGATAGGGCTGAACAATGATGATGATTATAAAAGTGTGTACTAGACTGATCATTTATTGGTTCAACTATATAAACAGCTTCAATGCTCATGATCTCTCTTTTTCATTAGTCTTCTTCTTCTTCAGTGATCGCGAAGATTCATCTTGCTTAAGACTCTTCTTCATAAATGTCGAATTTAAGTTTAGGTTCCCTGAGTTCATTTTTTTTGGCGATAGTCTTTGAGTTCATCTATATCTCTGATCATCTAGATGACTTTTATTTCCATAGTGTCCTCTTCATCACCTTCTTTTTGTACATGAATTTTTGATCGATGTTTTCAGTGGATTTTTAGTTCAATGTATGGAACGAATACTTCTTCCACTAAAGGACTGCGATGGAAGTCAACTTTTTTTTGTAAGGGTGAATCTGATCTATGATGGGATCTCCTAGAGGATTCTCCAGGGTGTCGATCGTCATGTTTTTCATCAGTGATATCCCTTCTTTTAGGTATCCACTTCTAATGAGTTATTTTTGATGTAGATTTATGAGTATATGTATCACATGTCACATCTCTTCCATTCTTTGGGATTTCATCACAGGGCCTTGGCCTCTATTCTTGCTTATCCTTTGGGACCTTTGATGGATTCTGGGTCCAAGTGTCCGCTCAGACTCACCGCACAAAACATATTAAGCTTGATGGCTAGTTACCAGAAAAGATAGCAACTTTCTTGGTGGAGCTTTAATATTTTCCATCACCACATGCCTTTAAAATCTTCTTTTCATTAAGCCTCTATCTTTGGCTACTTTGAGAACTTTATGTATTCTGGAAGACGCTGTTTCAAGTTATCTCTTCTGTGGTGGTGGAGCTTGATGTTGTTGGTTCCAGAATACTATTTTACTTCACCAGTAGAGTCATTCCTTTTTACTCACTTCAGATTATCAAAGTTGTTGTGGGTACTCACTTATGGCGACAGTATCACATGTTCACTTGGTCGTTTGAAGGGAATCTACTAAGCTCTCAACTCAGTATTTCTTATTTTTCTCTCACTTTCGGTTAATTTTCTTCCTGATGAGGAAGCTTCATGATCATGCTTTCCAGGTACAAAAGGTTCAATCGGTGGAGTAGTTGTGCCACGAGGCATTAAAGACAATTTGCCCACTAACGGTTCTTTTCATCATGGGGACTTTAGATTAGCCTAGCCCTTTGAAAATTGAAGTTCTATGTCAGGAGAACTCATTGGCGTGGTTGGGCATTGGGTGATTGAGCATGGCTAGTAGAGCTTGATGAGGCCTTCACATGGCCTTGGAGATGTACCATATAAGGTACCAGAGTTCGATATGATGGCAGAAACTTAAGCTACCAAATTGAAAACATCTCATATGTTGATGTTACATCTGATATGTTAGGGTAGATGTTTGCACCTAGGGTGATGAAAGGAGTGCTCTGTAGATTCATTATGCAAGAGTGAAAGATGGGAATTAGTAATTAGTAATTATTATTTTACCCCATACTTTTAAAATGCAGAGGCACTACAAAACAAAATAATAATCTAATAAAAATATACTCTACAGAATAATTCATTTGATATAGAGCCTTATACATTGATAATTTGAATTTATTACACATTTAAATCACTATTTTTTTTGAATTTTCAAATATTTTATTGCTACTATAGCGCTTATATGACTAACCAAAGATGGAAAGAGAATCTTATCCCCAGCGGAGTCGCCAAAAATCTATGGGTAAAAATTCACTACCGACCTTTCGTAAATGTATGAATGAGAGTGATTTAAAGTATCGGTGTAATTTTTAGAGGCATATGGAATAGTAGATAAGACACTACCCAGAGATTTCGTCCTCATTTGGTGAGGACTTAAGATTGGTTCCAGGTTTCCTATAGGCCCAAGCAAGCCCCTATAGTTAATTATCCCTCCCAATAAGTGAGAGAGAACTTTCAATTAAGTCTAGTCATTAGGTCGCTTAATACGTAGCGTATAGTAGCAGCATGTGGAGTTTCAGAAATTAGATTATGAAATTCATCATTTTAGCTTAAAGCAGATGGTTGGGGGACTGATGACGTGCTCGATCTAGATCTCATGGTTCCATCATGGCCATTGGTCCCCTAGTCAGAGGAGATAGTCGACCCAACCTGACTGAAGGATCCTTATCAGTAACACATGTGTTACGTCATCCAAGAAATCATTATAAACCTGGGGTGGTGTTTATCTAAGGAGACAATCTTAAGTATACCTTAGGTGACAGAGGGTTGTTTGCCTTATCAAGTATATCCTATGATTCACAACTCAAAGGGCAAAGCCATTGGGAAGCATACGTGCTATGGTCGTGATTGTAATATAATAGAGGCGCCAAACCACGTCGGATAGTCGTAGCTTCATCTATGGAGCTCTTAGCCACAGTCAGGACATGGACATCCTTACTGGCAAGAGATTGATTGAGAGTAAACATAATAGAACAGTTGATTTGATATTAGCTCCTTTGTGAGCTAAATTTTTCTCAATTTGTCTCCTCCAATAAACAGTTGCGGAAGGTGGATAGATTAAGTTTTCTTTAAGCTTTTAATGATTAGATTTCATTTGAGCAGTTTTTTAGAGATTGATATTTAATTTGAGTTAATTTGACTAATTTAAATATGTTTAAGAGCTTTAGATCCTATCAACTCTGTTTAACTACTAACAGAGGATTAGATCTACTATCACCTGATAGAATTAGTTTCTCAAGTATTTTACTGATCTGAAATTTTTATAATAGATTTTTAGGTTTTGTTAACCTGGACCCAGTCTTAAGACTAAGGAAAACAACCCACGCAATCCTCAAACACTTGAATTTAAGCATTGAGTGTAATTGGGGCCCAGTGTATCTAAGAATGCTTTAATTACGCCTTCTATTCATGCAGTGTGTTAATCCATGGTGAAGGTGTTGTAAATTGATCTAATATCGATTAGATTTTTTTTGAATTAATAGTGATTCCAATTTAGCACAATTTAAGACATTAAAATTTGTACTTTAAATTTCTATGTCTAAACACATGCTGGTATTTGTAGGTTAGATAATTTCACCTAATTAGTGATTTCATTGATTTTGAAAATAATTTAGAAATGAAATTCCTTATTTTTTTTATTGAAGGAAAGCTCCTTCATTCGTGCAACATTTAGTTTAGTGTCACCTTATGTCTACTTGTACAAAGAATTATAAATCCGGTTAATGATTTTAGTATTTCAAAGGCTTGTTATTTTGATTTTACTCTTCATAGAGTGTAATATTTAAATTGATTTCTCCTCTTTTGAAGGTTCCTCATTTAACTTGTTTCTTATTTTCATAGATAAGATTATGGGTTCTTGTATTTTTTCTATTTTAATGAAAACATCCTTAGAAATTTCAAACTTACAAATAGATCAACCCATATTATGAACAGAGACATATTTTCTCTTTTTAATTCAACCTTAAATTCCATAGGATTCCTCCACGTAAATGTTTGCTTTCAATTTAAGTATTATAGCCAAGACTTTAAATATCAAAATTTTAAGTGCTTGCATTGAAGTTAGTTATACTATGATGCATATAGGAGACTTATTCAAACTCTCCTACATTCATTTTTCCCCCCTCTTTTTTTGAAAATGGGTCCTTCATTACCCCCTCTAATTTTTATACATAAGACCAAGAGGGCTCTTATATTTTATTCCATTTATTTGAAGAGTTGGAGTATTTGAAAGAGAAGGGTTATAAATTTTAGTGGGCTTTCAATTCTACTTAGATAACTCCTGTAAGTATTTTTCATCTCTTTTTTTTTTGTTTTACTTTTTGTGTTTATTGTATGTTATTTTCTCTCTTAGTTTTTATTGTTTGTAGTTTTTAATTTGAATTTTAGCTTTAAGTTTCCTTGTTTAACATTTTTAAGTTAATTCTTTCATTTTCTATTTTTTTAAGTTAAAAGATTTTGACAAAATTTTGACGACATTTTTAAAGGGAGACATCTAACGGATGTTGGCTCAGCCTAAGCATAATGGCGGTGTCTTGCGACACCTCCGGCCCATCTCGTCTAATGACTATGATGAAGCTTTCAAACATCACATTGATCTCACATATTCGACTCATTTTTAAGTTATAATATTCGCAAGAGGTGAATTGGTATGCGAAATCAGAGAGAACTAATGATGGTGTTCCTCTCATTGCGGTAAAGGAAAGGTCGAGAAAGGGAAAAAATGGGTAAAGCGAGGAAGAGAGGAGCCACCTAATGTGATGTTCTTCTCAGGTTGACAAATTGGAAGTGAAAAGGCAATGAGAAATCAAAAGAAGAATCTAATGGTTTTCTTCTTGATTGTGAATTTTCAGTTAGGGTAGTGTGTTTGGAGTGAAATGGGAAGGAAAAAAAATCTATTATTCAGAAGAAAGGGAAGAAAGGAAGGGAGGATTAGATTGGAGAAGGAAAGATTCTTTGTGATTGAAGGAGGAGAAGAAGGGGAAGGTTGCGAAAGTGGAGAGAGGAAGGGAGTTCTCTTAGGTCAGTTTGTTTACATGAGGAGAAAAGTTTCAGATGAAAAGGGTTCATAGTTTTCTTGGGTGAAAAGTTGAGAGAATCTGTTTGGATAAAATTAGCTTTTAAATTAACATAGAAACTTATTGTAATGAAATGACAAAAATGCCATCGTTATGAAAACTACAAAGTTCATTAATTTAGAAATTTAGTATTCACATATAAAGGCGTAATAGTTTCTGACAAAAAATTTTCTACATTCTCAAATTTTTTGCTAGATGTTGATAAATTATTATTTGATCAATATTTCTAAAATGTTTAATTTTTTTTGCTATATCTGTAATGTGTATATATAATATAGTATTCATATAGTATATATATATATATATATATATGTATATATATATATATACATATATATATATATATATAATATTGATATTATATAATATATATGTGTTGACATATATATGAATGGTATATATATATGTAATATTATGTATATATATATGTTATTGTTATATGTATATGTATGTATATATATTGTGTATATATGATATATGTATATATATATATATATATATATAATAAATATATTTATATATACATATATATATACATATCATTGTATAATAAATAAAGATTATTATACTAATGACATGTTATTATTGAAACAAAACTCCCAAAATAATATATAAAATATATGACTTACACAAAAAACTATTATCTTGATAGCAAATTTCTTGCTTAAATTTACTAAAGATGATGGGTTAAATATGCTATATTAGTCATTGTATTGCAATAATTTTTTTTTGAAAGCGCTAAATAGTAATTTTATGAACATATTAAACCCTTCAAATCTCTTATAAATTGAGCCAATAATAAGTTTGAATAAAGAATTCTTATTTTTTCCTATGCAAATATTAATTTCCAAACAATCCAAAAAAAAATTTGCAATTTTATAACTTTAAAACAATGAGATTGGAATTTTTTTTTATTTTTGCTTAACAATTTCATTAAGTAAAAAAATTAACATAATGCAAAGTAACGATTCTATGACTTAATGATTACAATCAACTATATCTCAAACTCTACTAGTATGAATGAATATTACATAATCCTAGATTCTTTCATAACGAATTGTAATGATTTTTGTTAAAACAAACCCTAAAACTATTAATAAAGTAAGGTAAAAAATAGGCTCCTCAGATGAGCTCTCGATCCACCATCACGACTCAAAGTCTTCCAAATAATACCTGCAAATTCAAAATAAAACAATTAAAACCACATGTTACTAAGCATATGAATGATGACACAATTATACCAATTAATGGGGACTGCTCTAAAACAACAATGAAAATGGCATATTTTGCAATTTCTCAACTCAAGTAAAGAGCTACAATTCCCTCATGATTTTAAATGAAAATGAAACGACAGAGTATAATAAAATGAGATGAATAAAATATTACATTTAAAATAAATATAATTTGAATGAATGATTCATTATGTCTTTCGCTTGACTAATGTGCCAAATAATATATGAAACATTTGAATCATATTATCCATGCATTCATATGAAAATTTTTAAGAGCCTATCTTCATGATATACTCATCTATAATAAAAAACAGGAATGAACATTAAAGACATGAAACTAAATTATACCAGAATACATTAAACTAAATTATACTGGAATGAAAATGTAGTACCTATCTAGGTTAGCATTTACTCCTGCTATAGGATGAGCACAAAAGCAAATAAAACTGGAGAGATAAGTGCTCCTAAAAGTACCACAAGATGTGAAGGTATGTGATAATATGATACTAAAATTGGCAAACAACTTCAAACAATAAAAAAATTATCTACTGCATCATTTACATCAGCTAGTCTGAATGAATCATTCCGAGTCCATATGGATATATGTAAATAATTGCTCAAGTCTTCAACATGAGCACTTCAACAATAGGTGTTTCTTGAAATCTGTATGATACTATGCAATGAAGTTACCAAGGAAAGACCGAGCAGATCTGAACATCACTAATTCCCAGAAATGTCTCTCATAAAACTGAGCTGCTTCATCACAAACATCATAACTACTATCATATTCAACATACTTATCAAATTATATTGCTTAAAACATTTGGTAAGAAAATATGTAAGTTAGAGGCCCTGAGGGATGGCAGCATATTATATATATATATATATATATATATATATATATATATATATATATATATATATATATATATATATATATATATATATATATATATATATATATATATATATATATAAACTGATAATGTAAATGGAACTATATTAATTCAGTAATCATTAGCTAACTATGTAAGTTCAACTACTACATTTGTACTCACAAGGTTGTATAAAAAAAAATTTTCCTTGTACATGAACGACATTAAGTTCCCCGACATGAGAAAAGTAATTGTCTAACAATACTTTACATTAACAAACACATTAGTAACCTATCACATGGACTTAAATTGAACTTAAGGAGAGTCCTCATTTATGGACTTACTTGTGAGAACTCAGAAACGCCTCCTTAACCACCAAACTTTTATCTGGGTATACTCATAAAAGTTTCCCTACTTTATCTTTGAAAATGAGCAAAATCATAGAATTCCTCATCGTTAAATATATCTTCAATTTGTGCAACTTCATGTATAAGAATTGTAAAGGTTTTAGATCTGCATTTATAGATAAATTCGATAGATTTATTTTAACTACCTCACGAATATGGTTTATAAGAAGTTGCCTTCCACCAGTCTTATAACTTTTCTTTTTTCTTTCTACCATTGGTTGGAATGGATGTTTGAGATTTTGAGATGTAGGATAAGTTGTTCCTCATCGTAATTGACTAAATTTGGTTCATCATCTTGATTCTCATCATCATTTGATGTGTCTAATTTGTTAGTTCTGCGGTGTACTGAATTTGGACATTATCACGTTCAGAAAACATCCTAGCTTTTCTTCCAGAGCAGGGTCTAGGCCATTTTGTCTGAACTTCTTGGCAGCGGGTATTACCTACATTATATCCATACACAAATGTTAAGTAAATGTATGTAATTCAAATTCAATGCCAAAGTTGTGCACTAAGTTTAACAGTATTTTGTCATTCCACCATTCATTGAAGCATCTCGTTTTTTGATGGATCCCATCCAATTCTTTCGTGAGTAGCTCTTTCCACAACTTCCATTCTTTCTTTAATCCCATTTATTTTTTTAGTTGTGTAGATCATATATGTTTGATTCATTTAGGTTATTCATAATATTTTTTATCCATCTTTATTGAAATGGAAGTCGGCTGTTGCCTATTTCTTTGATCTTAAGTCACAAAAGTAGAGTATTAAATTCTTTATTTAATACACTTTTTCTTTAAGTAATAACAATAATGACATAAATTAAAGGAAAAAAAAACCTTCGGTCATGAAAGCGAACAATGACATATAAATGATTCCTTTAATGCTACAATTAGGAAGTGCATGCAACAATAAAGGTTGAAAGGATACAAATAGTAATGAGGCCCTTGAGTAAAAAAATTGCAGTCAAGGGGATCAATGCGATTGAAGTCATGGAAATCAGTGATTGCATAATTCAACAAAAGGAGATTAAAAGAAGTGATATTGAATTGAAATCATTGAAACTAAATGAAAATATTTGATTAAAGGATTAGGAAGAGTTAGCATATACAATGTAGGTGAGATTTAGACATTGTTGAGTGGGAATATATAAATCGACATAGGAGATGTTGGTGACCACTTGTTTTTAGAACTTGAGGCCCACATTGTTGGTATTGTAAATGAGTAGTTGTGTCTAATGACACAAAGTTTGATGTATAGTTGAAAAGATGAGTAGAGTTGACATAGGCAACACAAACCATAAATTTGTTGTTGAAGAGTTGGTTGTTGGCTAGTGCGAATTGATCTAACATAATTGGTTCTATCTGAGATTGTTGTTTCATTATGGTTAGCCTCAAGACAATGGAGAAATATTGAAGGTAGAGATTGTTGATGACAATCAACAAGATTAGCTTTATCAAGTGACAATAATGGAGGCAAAAACCCTTGAATGGTGAAGGACTAGACAAATAAGAAATCAATTAAAGAAATTAGGGCTTTAATACAATGTGTAGAACACTAGGTCAATAAAGAATGTTTTATTGGGAAGTTGATAGAATATATACCTAATCAAAGAATGGCATAAATAAATGTTTTCTTTTTACACATAATACAAATTTAAAATAGGTTTTACATTTTCTTTGAGCATGAATTCATGACTTTTTTTAGAGCATTCCATAATAAAAGGAGTACAAAAGAAAGGCCCCAAAAGTAAGAAGCCTTAAGATAGCAGTCAACTGAAGGATAAGCTCAATAGTGCTAATCAGACAATTAAATAAAACCTTATAGGAGATGTAACCAACATAAAAGCTAAAGGATAAAAATATTGTCTTAAAAAAATGCAATAAATTCCTAAAGCTTGAAACAAATTCTTGAAATTCTAGTTTGTTTCTCTAATTTGTATTTGGGATCCTAATTTCCTTGTCATGAATGTGTGGGATGTTGATTTTCTTTAGCATTAATTGTAGGTTATAACAATATGAATAGCATATCATGTCTTCCAACAACATATACATTTAGATAGCAATACCATTTGCATGGCATATAAATGATTTACATGAATTAGAAAATAGATTTAGGAGAAATTTAAAAGTTATAACTAACATTTCTATAGATCCAAAGAAAAAGAACTATTCGAAGAGGACATTAAACTTTTCTTAAATCTTTATCACCTCAATACAATAGATGGTAACTATGCAAATGCAAAGGCGTAAGCTCTTAATAAAATCAAAAAACAAACCAAAATTCGATACATTGGGATTTTGAAGTAGACGAACCTTGGATACCAACGTAGAACTTCGGAATGCTAGGATATTCTCTATAATTTGCTCGATCTCGCTAGGTAATGCTCATTTTGGTGGCTGGAATGCTCGATTTTCTCGGCGATCTAGATTTCTCGGCGATCGGTAAAGGAGAAAGCGGAGGAGTTGCGTGATAAGGATCGTGGGAGAGGTGGGACAACAATATAATCTAACTCAAACGACGGTTGAGAAACGGAGGGTAGGCCGCTAAAAGATAAACTCGTTTTATAAAAACGGAGTTTACTAAAACACTATTCAAACACTTATAAAAAAAAAATATACCTACTTTCAAAAGCAAAAAGCACTAAATAAGCTTAAACAAACGGAGCCTTAGCTTCGTGAGATCCGAGAGCGTGAAGGAAGGAGGACCTCACTCACTCGTGTGAGGGGAGGGGGAACTGAACCGAGCGAGTTGTGCGTGAAGAGGAGCGGTTCGGGTCGCCTGCATGAGGGATTAGGGTGATTTAGGTAAGGTTTATTTTTAAATTGATTTTTAAATTGATTAATCAACTTTAATGTGGACTTTGTGCCGACACGATTAGATAATAATATATATATATATATATCAATTCAAGTTTATTCTGATATTTTGAACACAACGGCGTAGTCTGTTTCAATATCAGAGGCCATCTGGTTCAAATCAACGTTAAATTGAGTCAATTTTAGCTCAAAATACACGTCGCCGCTTTCGACCACTCAATTTTCACGTGAACTTCTCCGAATTAAGTGCGAATAGTCTTACTTGATAGATTTTGATATTTAGAAGCTAATGATCCAATTAATTTCACAAATGGAGGTCGTTTTGTTTGCGTGCCTCTTGACCTCGATATGCATACAAGTGCGTTGACGACTCGATCGCTTGATCGGTTGATCATCAAGTTATGCAATATTATATTCTAACCATTTTCAATTTTCTGAACGTGATGGCCAAGTTCGTTCATTGATCGGTGGTCATTTGGGCTGATTTTGGCGATGTTCGGTGCTTGGTGATCGTTATCACCCATTTGTGGGGCTTGTCCGAATTGGCGTGGCGTCTCATTTGATAATTTTTGATGTTTTGAAGCTAACGGCATGATCAATTTTATGGACGGAGGTCGTTCAGACATCGTCGTAGCTTCTCAACTCTAATATACGCATCGACACATTGATAGCTCGATCACTTGATCGGTTGATCATTAGATTGTGCAATATTTATATTTCGATCAATTTCGACGTTCTAAATGCGACGGCGAATTCCGTTCGTCGATCGGAGGTCATTTTGACTATTTTCAGTGACGTCCAGTGCATTTTGAGCCCTAATTTGCGCACTGTCACTTTTGAAGTCCGTCAATTGATTTGTAGGACTTATGACACATGGAGTCAAACACAACAATCAATCATACTTTATATCATTTAATAGATCCATCTACTTTAATTTTCTTCTTATATATCCAATAAAAACTAATTACACTTTTCTCTATGAGTAAATATTTCAATTCTCAACAATTTATTTTACACTGTAAAAAAGTTTCTCAATCATAGCTTGATATCAAGGTGGATTAAGCACTACCTCTTTGTTAGATTGAGATTTAAAACAATTGTAAATATATTCTAAAAAATGATGTAAAGTAATAAGAAATATAAGATCAAACAAAATCTTATAATTTAGTTGATTTTACAAGTATGTTGAGAATACTGTAATAAAATAATAGCATTTACTAGGTATTTGTTTATTAATAGGTTATTAGATCATTAATGAGTCCAAATGTTTTCTAGTAGGCTATAAATAACCCCATTGGGCATCAATCAACAAAATGCAATGAGCCCATATTGGTGGAATTTAAGCATCCTATATTGCCCAAAGCTATTCTCCCCCTTTGTTAAGAGCTTTTGGGCTCCAAAATCGTCATTTTCTTGATGAAAAGAGTGTTTAAAATGTGTGTTGTAATTTTGAAAGTAGATGAGATAGTAGATGACCTACCGAGATTTGTCCTCATTTGGTGAGAACTTTAGATCTGGTTCTAGGTTTCCTACAGGCGCAAGTCCCTATAGTTAATTACCTCTCTTAATAAGTGAGAGAGAACTTTCGATTAAGGCTAGTCATTAGATCGCTAAATGTGTAGTGTATAGTAGCAGCATGTAGAGTTTTAGAATTTATATTATAAAATTTATCATTTCGCTTAAAGGATGGTTGGGAGAATGATGGCGTTCGATCTAGATCCATGGTTCCATCCAGCGGGTCCTTATTCTAGTCAAGGAGGTAGTCCCAACTACGAAGGATCCTCCTCAACAACACATGAGTTACATCGTTTAAGAAATCTTTGTAGACATGGGGTGGTGTTTGTCTAAGGAGACAGACTTAAGTCTACCTTGGCTGACAGAGGGTTGTTTGTCCTATCAAGTATACCCTATGATTCACAACTCAAAGGGGCGAGCCATTGGGGAACATGCTATGGTATCATAATATATATAGGGGCCAAACCACCCGTCGAGGACTTTGGTGGCGCTTCATCGTGGAGCATCTTGGCCACGTCGGAGGACCAGTAGCGTCACGTGAGATTATTAAGAGTGAACATAGTAGAACACTTAATTTGACATTGGTTCCTTTGTGAGCTAGAGTTTTCTTAATTTGTCACCCCTAATAAACAATTGCGAAAGGTGGATAGATTGAGTTTTGCTTTAAGATTTTAATGATAGAATTTCATTTAGACAATTTTTAGGTTGACACTCAATTTTAGTTAATTTGATTTGAAAAATTGATTAATTTGAATATATTTAAGAGCATTATATCCTATCAACTCTGTTTAGCTACTAACAGAGGATTAGATCTACTATCACATGACAGAATCAGTTTCTCAGATATTTCACTGATTTAAAACTCTTATTATAGGTTTTTAGGTTTTGTTAACTGGGACGGTCTAAGACTAAAGCGGGAAACAATCGTGCGACTACTAAGACACTTGAATTTAAGCATTCAACATAGTGTCGGGGCCCATGCGGGTATATTTAAAAATTTATGCAGTTTTTATTTTTGAGTTATGAGATTGATTTTAAATTTTTATTTAATTCTAACTTTAGTCTGCGCAGCCTTTTCAGATATTAAAATTTGCACTTGAAATCTCTATGCGAGCATCAGTGTTTATAAAGCTAATTTTATCTAATTAGTTATTTTATTGATTTTAAAATTTATAATTAGAATGAATTTCCTTAATTTTAATTAAAGGAACCATGATTTTTTTTAGAATTGGATTTAGTATCGTTACATGCCTTGTACGAAGAATTGCTGATCCGATGGCGAAGAAAGCATTTAGGAACTATATGTTCAAAGGATAATTTAATTTGTTAATTCAAGAAGAGGTTTTACTCTTAAAAGTAGTTCTCATTTTCTCCCTCTTTTTATTCAAACTTGTTTTCCCCCTCTTTTATTCAAATTTATTTTCCCCTCTTTCAATTCTGCTAAGATAGATCTCGCAAGTGCTTTCCACCATTCTTTTATTTTATTTTACTTTTATGTTTGTTGTATGTCATTTTACTTTCCCCTTTATTTGTTTGGAGTTTTTTAATTTAAATTTTAGCTTTAGGTTTCAATGCTTGACATTCTTAGTCGATTTTTTTATTTTTCATTTTTAAGTCAAAAAGATTTGGCGCAATTTTGGCAGCCTCTCGACGTCATCCGCAAGGCTCGAGGAGTGTTTTGGCTCGTCCGCACAATGAGCGTGACGGTTGGTATTTTCGCACTCGATCGACCTTCAATCGTTCATACGATGAGCATAACGAGGCCTTCAATCACATAAAAGTAAATATATATGCAAATATTATAAATTTCAAAATTTTTAAGGTGTCACATCGGCGATTTTGCTTTCATGCCCAGATGCGTAGTGGCGGTGTCTTCGGCAATCGGATCATCTCGCGTGCATGTTTCACGTCCATATTTTCACATCATTGCCCGTGCATTAGAAGTCTTGAAACCCTTCATAGATGTCAGGGTGGGACTTAAGCTGGTCGATAACTTGTTATCTTACAAACTTGTGGTGTTCAGTAGCACGATAGAATTGAACAGATAGTGACCTTAAGTTTAACCAAATCATAAAGCTTCAGCCTCTCTTCGTGATCTGATGTAGCTTCATCAAAAGAAGGAATTTCTCCATTAATTCTAGGAACATGAGGAACGGGGACCATTTTGTCTAATCTCTTGCTTACTTCACCATCAAGGGAAGAGAAGTCATCTATAAGGTCTAATGACCATATTTGACCTTCAAATATATTATCAACTTGGCTAGAAGATAAGGTGGAGAATTCCACAACATTGCCCGCTTCAAGAACACCCTCATTTTCTACAAGTTCTGAATCCAAATCTTTCGCTACTAGACCAAGCCAATCTTGAGCAAGGATTGATGCTTGCAGATTTTCTTCACTTGTAGGAGATGTTTCACATGCTTCTACAAGAGCAACTTGTGAAAGTTCTTCTTGAAGAGCATGAGCAATAATTTCATTATTTTCCACATTAGTGCAATCGCTAGTGATAGTGCTTTCACATCCATACTCCTCCACTTGGTAAGTGTTGACATCACTCTGAATTTCCATTTCACCATATGCACTACTTGACAAATCAACTTGAAGAAGATGAAGACCCCACCGAATAACATCAGGATCAGAGGAAGTTCGTCGCGAGTGAGAATGCATCCAAGAGTCTCCGTAACAGCGAACGCAACTTTCTCTGCCGCTGCATGAGAGATGCGTGCTCTCTTTGCGCCGCCGTAATGCTTCCCATGGCAGCGGCCGCTGAAGCAGTGGAAAAAGTTCAGAGTGGGCTTCGAAACAATAATTATTGTTTTGACTATGCATTCTGAATTATTGTTTTTCATAACAGATTTCCGTAAGTTCCCCTTGCCACCAAGTTCAGGGTAGGATCAACCGCCGGAGCAGAGACGCCGGTCCAAGGACGATCTATCTATCCAGGCCTGAATGGTGAATACTTGGGCTCCCGTAACCTGATGGGCTTATTGTTCGGGCTGCTCTCCATGTAGCTGAATTGGGAGTCGAACGACAGGTTGGAGTGGATGGTCTTCTAGCGAGGAAGAGATGCGGCCTTGCCAAGGTTTCAGGAGCATGGGATCCAGCGGTGCGTCGCGTATGCGGCCTTTTGATGATGACGAAGAAGTATCCGATGTCGCAGATGCCGACATGGCTCACCGGCCGGCAGAGAGCGGCGAGCTTGAGGTTGATAAAATGCCGCAGGAGAGTGGACAGAACCCTAGTACGGCTCTGATGATGAGAGAGGAGGAACTGAAGATAGCAACGTCGCATCTGTGTCGAGGGAGGTCGAATCAGTTTTCTTTTTGTGCGGTTAAAGAAAGAGTGGAGGAAACGGTTGTCGTTCTTTGGAGGGAACGGTTTGGCCATTCGAATAGAAGAGCGGGAGGAGGCTTCGGTTAGGGCTATTTAGGTTTAATTAATTTTTCTAAATATTTAATTAAATCTCAATTATGAGTTTTATGCCTACAAACTCATATAGTCAATATATATATTAACCTTAGATTATTATGATGTTCACTCGGCGCGGTCCATTTCTGTCGGTCATTTGGTTGTTCCCAAAATGCGCTTCACTATTTTCGACCACTCGACGTTCGCTCAGACTTGTCCAATTGAGTGTGAACAGTCTTACTTGATAGATTTTGCCGTTTCGAAGCCAATGACATGATCAATTTCGTGAATAGAGGTCATTTGATTTACATCGGTGACTCCTGACCTCGATATACGTCCAAGCGCATTAACGACTCGAGCGCTTGATCGGCTGCTCATCAGGTTGTGCAATATTTATATTCCGACCAATTTTGTTGTTCTGAATGCGATGGCAATGTCCGTTCATCGATCGGAGGTCATTTGGATTGATTTTAGCGACATCTAGTGTATTTCAACCTCGATTTGCGCGCTGTCACTGTTGATTATTCGACATTTGCACAGACTCAGTCGAATTAACCGTGAACAATCTCATTTGATCATTTTCAATGTTTTGAAGCTAACGGCATGATCAGTTTTGTGAACAGAGGTTGTTCGGACATTGTTGCAGCTTCTTGACTCTGATATGTGTGTCGACACATTGATAGCTCGAGCGCTTAATCGATTGATCGTTAGATTTTGCAATATTTATATTATGATCAATTTTGATATTCTGAACGTGATGGAGAAGTTCGTTCATTGATCGGAGGTCATTTCGACCATTTTAAGTGATGTCCAATGCATTTTGAACCTCAATTTGTGCACTGTCACCTTTGAAGTCCGTCGAATTTGACTTGTGGGCTTGTCTTGACTTATGACACACATATGGAGGTCAACAGAGCTTTAGGAAATCTATGATTATCAACTTATCAATAGATTTTCTATCTCTATGTTTTTTCTCTTCATTTTTGTATTTAAATATATATCAATTTAATTGTAATTAAAAAAAAATACACAAGTTAAGATCATTTCAAAAATTGAAGTATTTCACTCAACTTAAAAATTTTTATTTAGAGCCACTTGAAACCAATTTGAATTAGTATGAAATTTAAAACTTTTAAAACAAAAAAGGTGGTAATTGCAAATTTAAGAAATGAGATAAACTTCAATTAAATAAATAAACAAATCACAAGAACAAACCTTTTTTTTATATTCCATACAAATAATTTTTTCAAGCAAATTGCTATGGCCTATAAATTACTTCAAATTTGAGTTATAACTCCAGTTAATATATTATTTAATCTATTTCAAATTGACTTAAAACTTGAGGGAAGTTTGAACAAAATCACTTGGCCCCACTCTATAATTTTTTGTGCATTTTATATTAATTAAAGAGAATTTAGGATCTGATGTCTATTTATGGATGCTCCATAAAACTCATTATTTTATTTGATGGTGTTTAAAAAGGAATTCATATAAGAGAAAATAGAAATGGAAATTTATTTGAGTAAAAATAATGATTAAATATCTTTCTTATTTCGTTTGAACTCTCAAAATTATGAATTTGTGCGATCAAATCATTAGTAACTTTATAAAAATAAAAAAATATGAGTTGAAGGTTCACTGTGAATTTAAGTATTTAAGAAATAATTTAAAAAATTAAGATGAAAAATTTTGATTTATAAATATATAAGAATTGAGTATGTTTGTAAAAGTTAAAAATAATAATTGTTAAGCACTAAGGTCTAAAGATTTTTTTTATATATTTGAACTAATTTAATTATAAAATTACATTATATATATAATCTTAAAATTAAAATGAAATTTTAAATTCTTAACTATTAGAGTAAGGCCTTGTTGGGAGAGATGATGGTGATGTCATATGATTTAGACGGCATCTTAGTATCATTTGAGGTATGTCATTCTTATTATATTTTAGCTATATTTTGAGAAATATATAATAAAAAAATTGTGTTTTTTAATTTAATCTACCTACTTATAATAACAATCAGAAAATAATAATTTAGTTTTAATAATTAAAAAAAATTATATACTCACGATAATTTTTTTTCAAATAATAATTTTATTATAATTCTTTTATTATTATTTTTATATAATTATAATAATCTCAAATAAATCTTAAGATGATTCTCGGCAATAAACCTTTCACTTAACGGAGCTTAATTGCAAATTTAATATGCATTTGTAGTCCCTCACTCTGTCCACGCGCCTCAATTTATTATATTATATACAAATATCCAAAAAAAAGGGTGGTGCTGACTAAATTAATTATTTTTATGTAATGTGACATTAAAAAAAAAAGTCGATTTCACACACCTAAAAACAATTTTCAAGCAAAATTAAAGCATAATTTCTTACCCCCCGCATAACTTATTTTATAAGATTATTAAAATAATTTAAAAAATTATTTTGAATGATTTAAATTATTTTATGATAAATTCATATATTCATACATTACTTAGAAAGAAATAAGACCTTGCTTAATAATTTAAGCTTTAAGATGTAAATATTTTATTCAGATGCAATATTTTGCAAAAAAAAAAATCTGAATATTAAGAAATAAAATAAATTTTAAAATATTAATTTATTGTAAAATTATTGTTTTCCTTATAAATTTCTAATATAAATAATTCATAAAATTTAAATTCAATCTAATATAATTTATATTAGAATATGCTAACATAATTTTTATTTATATCTACGTATTATTATAGACCGTCATAGCTGGTCACGTTGGAAATACACGATTGGTTTTGTCTTAAGCTACCTAACCATAATTTTCTTCTATTAAAAATATTGAAATTTTTTCTATAAATTATGCGGACGCAACTTATTGCATAATATCGACGGAATATTGAAATTTTAAATTTATATATAATTTTGTTATTTTTTTATTATGGTATGAATATTACATTATAATAAAATTTCCGTTCAGTTATATATATATATATATATATATATATATATATATATATATATATATATATATATATATCAAGATAATCAAAATAAAGTTTAAATACATGATTAAAGATCATTTCAGTGAAAGAATGTGTTTCTTTATTAGAAAAAAAATGAGAAACAAAAATTAAAAAAAATCAGTTTTTTAATAAGATATGGAGAGAAATAGAAGCGCTCTGCCTATCGTGTCATTCAAATCACACTACTATAGATATTGATAAATTATAATAAGATTATATTTTAAAGAATCTACGATATAAATGTTATATTTTCTAATCTTATATATTCAAGTGTGATGATAGTCAAAAATTACAATTTAATTTTTTTTTAAAAAAATTATAATATTTACTATGATTTGTTAGATAATAGTTTTTTCTCCAGCAGTTTTATTATTATTTTTTTATATAATTAAATAATTAACTCAAATACACAAGCGGTGGTTGGATTTAAGGGAAATGAAGCATGTGACTAAAAGTCGTCTGAAAATTGTATATAATTTGTGATAATTTTATGATTTTATAGTCAATCATTTGAGTTTCCGAACTGCTATTTTCATTTTCTTTCTCATAAAACATATAGATTTCTACACAAATGCTCATAAAGGTATGAAAGAGAAAAATATTATCAATTTTTTATCATATTTTATATTTTATTGTATTGAATGTAAATAAAAATTAGATATGTTATCAATTTCTTTGTAATTGAAAAATAATTAATAAAGAGACTATAAGGCCTTAAAATGATGAATAAGGTGGTATAGGATGGGTAAAGTGGATTGTATATTTCTAAACATATATTTGAGACAGTTTTTTTTAATTATTTTATTTTTTAGAAATTAATCACAATTTTATTTGCCTATCATCTTTTTTACTACTTCTCAAAAAAATTTATGATGAAAATTATTTTTAAGAATCAAAACTTTAATGAATGTGAAAATTATTATTTTTTAAAAAAAAAAAAATATTGTAACAAAAAAAAAAAAACTACCAAATCAAATAGACCCTAAGAGTAAATGAGAAATTATAAAAAAATGATTGACAATAATTTTATATTGTGATCTGATTTAATTAAGTAAACCTTAAACCCTTAAACTCATTTTATACGCTAATATATTTGATTCTAAGCGAGTACAAATATTAAATATTTTTCTAATCAACTAAAATTTTGAGCAACTCTGAGATAAAATCAAACATAAATATTTTTTAGTAATAATTTGTAAGACAATGGTGGGTTTCAAAATGAGAAGTTGAGATATTCAATCTTAAACTATTGATACTATAATGCATGCTTTTATTAATATAATACTTAAAAAATTATACTAATTATAATTAAATGAATAAAAATACATAATATTATATTTTAGAAAAAAAAATTATATATCACCAAATTTATAAGATGAAATTTTAAATAGATAGAAATGTAAAAATTATAGCCTATAATCTATATTTTGCACACCTCCTTTATATATATATATATATATATATATATATATATATTCCAAAATTTATAAATTAAATTATTTGATAACTTCAAAAGTTAATAAACAGTTATAATCTTCTTTATCTAATCTTGAAAAATCAAGCCCAAAATAAAATTTCTTTAAGAGAACTATATGAAATAGATCAATCTAAATAATTTATAAATTTAATTAACATTAATATTTATCATTAATATGCAGAAGATATATGAGATATAAATACTTAAAATCAATTTAAAATAATCATGAAATTCAAAATTTTTAAAATCAAAGAAAAAATTTCGGTTGCATGTTTATAAAATGAGATCAAATTCAGCTAAATCAATGTCAAAATAACTACAATAAACAGTTTTTCCTACTTTCACATTTATTTTTTAAATTGACTTAGAAATATAAATATTTTTTAAAAATAAGAATTACAAACTTTATATATGACTATAGAACTTATATGCATTTTATAATAACTAAATAAGGTTCAAGAGCTGATGATTTTTCCATATAATTGATTTGGAACATTATTCATTATTTTTTATGGTACTAAAAACAAATTCATTTGAAGAACAATACAATCAAATTTTATTTATCTATAAATAATATTATTTTTATCATTTACTCAAAGTCATAAGCAGTTGATTAGTAATGTCAGATTTAAGCAGAATTTACAGAAGATTTATCTTAAATCCTCTAAAATTAGAATTATGAGTCAGAACGTGAGCGTTAAATCATAATTAATTATTAATTGTTAATTAAAATAATTATTTTTAGATCATTTAAACTCACATACAATATACATACAAAATCTTAAATATAAGAAGAATAATTGATTATAATGTTATTAATAATGCATCATTAATTTTCATTATATTAAAATTAATTAATATAATCAAATTAATAAACTATTAATTAATATCTGATTAGAGCAGCGTCTCATATTAACTATGATTTAATAGCTTTTCAAAAATTATTATTTAATCTTTTAAAAATAAATAACATAAATTAGATATTATTTAAACAATTTGAACATTTCAAATATTTTAAAAAACAAGCATGGTTTGATCGCATTTCGCCCACACGCCTTAATACTTTATATATATATATATATATATAAGGTTGAATGACATATCAAAACGTGAAAAACGTTTCTCCAGAGAAATTAGAGAGAATTATTATTTTTTATCACTGCATGCATGCATGCGATAGTTATAAATTTTATAAGATTATTAAAATAATTCAAGCTTATATATGTGTAAATATTGTTTCACAAGGCATTGTATGAGAATTATCACTATATGGAATACCATTTTAAGTCAAAATATCATTGCAACTACAATTTTGTTAGTGTTGATTCATAAATATGTTCGTTATAAATATATTGTGACACTCAAAATGCAATCCTAGATTTATATTACGATTATATAAGATTGTAAATAAATGATCATAAAGATGTAGTTATCAAGGAGATAGATTCGTAGGAGCAAGGAACAAGTTTCCATAGTAGAGATAGTTGACGATAAAGTGGTCTAAGGCCATCATATGCAATCAAATAAAACATTGTCGTGCAGAAAGTGAAGGCTATATCGAGGCTATGGCGAGTATAGGGGATGCGATGTAATTGTCATTCACTTGGATCAAATGAATTATAAATTCAGCATTTTTGAATTAGTTTTTTTATTTTATTTTATTTTTTTTATTTTTATGGGTATTCACCCAACACCTCACTCATCTTGTGGGTGGAGATGTCATTATGACTAATCCTATGGGGGCCATAAGCGACACATTTATCATCCACCTGTATCGGGTCCCCACTTGATTTCTAGCGCTCGCTCCGGAGAATCGAACTGGGAGGTTCCGTCAGCTTCACCCTGGCGAGATAGATTAGTAGGAGGAACAAGTTTTCATAGATGATTGACGATAAAGTGATCTAAGGCCATCATCGCATACAGATGCAATCAAATAAAACATTGTGTCAAAAGTGAAGGCTATATCGAGGTTATGGCGAGTATAGGGGATGCGATGTAATTGTCATTCACTTGGATCAAATGAATTATAAATTCAGCATTTTTTAATTAGTTTTTTTTTTTTTTTGGTTATCCACCTAACACCTCACTCATCTTATAGGTGGGGATGTCATTGTGACTAATCCCATGGGGGCCATAAGCGACACATTCATCACCTACTTGTATCACTTGATTTCTCTAGGCTGCTCAGAGGAATCAACTCACCGAGGTTTGGTCATGCACCACCAAAGCTAAGAGACGATGGGTCATTTTTGAACTAGTTCATACATTCAAAAATTTTTCCTAAAAATAATTTGAATTCAATTACTCTCAATAAGCTACTTACGAACTTAAAATCCTTACAATTGAAATGCAGTATGCTCAAAATCCCACCAATCAAAAAAATCCCTTAAATATCTTAGTATCCTACATTGTTAATAATGTCTATATCAAATTATATAATAAAACTTGCGGTCTATTTTATTAAATGCTTGCGTCTAAGTCAGCGGTAGAGTGAAAGTTTCTTAGCCTTGTCGATTAGTTAGCACAGTAATTAAAAAGCGAAAGAGCACTCAGGAATTTTAACGTGGAAAATCGAAAGAGGAAAACCTGGATAAAAGCTTCCACTATGTATCTTTGAGTACAAAGTCTTCGATAATAGGATTATAGAATTGCATATGAGAGGAATAATGTAACAATGATCGGGTTGTAATTATTGCGATGGTGGAGATCTTGGTACATTGCGGTACAGTGCGGGGCGGTGGATGGTGGTGGTTGATGGCAGCGGAGTGTGATCTTGCTTGAGTGCGATCTTGGAAGATCTTCAAGCTTGAGCTCTCTCTTCCTCCTCACTTGGGCTTTTCCTCTTCTTCCTCTCTCTCTTCCTTTTCTTGGACTCTTCCTTTTCTTCCTGCTTGGACCCTTCCTCTTCTTCCTTTGGACTCTTCCTCTTCTTTACTTGGCTCTCCTCTTCTTCTTCCTTGCTGACTGTGGCCCGGCAAGGATCGGCGGTGGTGATGGTAACGGCGTCGGCGGTGGCTCCTCATCTTCTTCCTTGCTTCAGCTCCTCTTCTTCTTCACTTCACTTCACTTCACTTGGCTTGGCCCCCCTTCATGTGAGGAATGAAGGTCTATTTATAGATGGGAGGAGGGGCATTCTTGTAAATTCATGTAAAGCCCGTACCACTCCCCTCGATCGGACGGCTCAGGATGATTCCTTCGATCATTTGATGTATTTTGAGCATTTGGATGCCCAAATGAAGTCAAAATTATGAGATCTTAGGCTCGTTAGATCCGGTTCGTCGAGACGCTCGATTTGATTATAAACTCCATATTTGAGAGTGTTTTGAGATTTAATTGATGTCCCAAAGATTCCAATGATATTTTAAGTGCTTGATCTCGATATCAAAATCATATCGCTTTCGACATCAAGATTTGTGTTTTGATTAGTATTTTGAGATATATCGGTTGCCTATTTTTGGATGACATTAGCTTAATCATCCAAAATATATATGCCAAATCTTTCGAAAATAATGAGTTCTTCAACGAAACGTCGATGAATCAAACATTTTGAGAGAATAAATTATCATAAAATATAAAATTATGATTATGGAAGTAGATGTGTAGGCATGAGATTTTGAGTTCTGGATCTATTTGGATACTGAAGTTTTCAGTGTTTCAGGAATCGCGGCGCTGTGTGGGCGCGTTAGCGTCGCGGGCGCTGCGCCACGTCAGCGCCGTTGCGGCTGACCCTGAGCAGCGTGGTCGCGAGTCTTCCGTGGTCGTTGTGTCTTGTGATTGGTCGGTTGGTCCGGGTCGCCAGGTCGGTTGGTCGTATGACGTCGTTCGGCCGTGCGAGCGGCGTTTTGGGTCGTAGCGGCGTTGTCGTCGACGTTTAGTGGCGGTCCGTCGACACACCCTCCGGGCGAGCAGGCGGGCGGTAGGAGAGCCGCATGCGTCACATGCGTAGCCTTTAGCCATGAGCCCTTGGCCCAGCAGCGCTTTGGGCGCCAGGTTTTGAACATTTTGAGGGTTTTACCTTTTTAGTGGGGCTATAAATTCTCCCAGGGTGAGAGGAGAGGCACACCTTTCCCTCTCCCTTTCTTCTTAGTGAGGTCCTTTGGAAACGATCAAGAAGGCGTCGAAGCGTTGAGGCGATCAAGGCGATCAAGGCCCACGGTCGTCGTGGTTCTTTCGGCCTCGTCGGGCGTCAAGAGCGTCAAGGCCGGTATCGTCGTGGTTCCGGTTCTGGCCGTCGACCGTCCGGGTTAGGAAGCGATCAAGGCCAGACCGTCGTGGTTCGGTTTACCTCGTCGGACCGTCCGGGTTAGGAAGGCGATCAAGGCCCCTATACGTCGTGGTTCCGGTTCTCCACGTCGTCGGGTTAGGAGGCGATCAAGGCCGCATGCGTCGTGGTTTCACCGACCTGTCCGGTTCGTCCGTCGGATTAGGAAGCGATCAAGGCCTGATACGTCGTGGTTCCGGTTTCACCTCGTCGTCTTGGCCTCGTCGGACCGTCCGGTTAGGAGGCGATCAAAACCGGATGCTCGTGGGTTCCGGTTCGACTCGTCCGATTCGTCGGACCGTCGGGTTAGGGAAGCGATCAGCGGTACCACGTCGTGGTTCGTTTTCGTCCGGTTCGGCCTCGTCGGACCGTCTGGGTTAGGAGGCGATCAGGGTCCACGGTACATACGTCGTGGTTCAGTTAGCCTCGTCAGGCCCGTCGGGTCCTGGGTTAGGAGGCGATCACGGTTAGGAATCCACGGCGAAGAGCGAATCTCGATGATGGTGTGGCAAGCAAACAGCGGCGATAGTGAGCGGCGGGGTCCGGCGATAATCGAGCGATGTCGCGGCAGTAGTCGAAAGCGATAGCCAGCGGCAGTAATCAGCGGTGACCGGCTATGTAGTTCGGCGAGGTGTCAGCAACGGCAATGGCAGCAGTAGTCCGATCGGCAATTCGATTAATCAGCGAGATAATAAACGAATGGTGGACCAATGCGGTGATAATTCAGCGTCCGGCGGCAACAGTCGGCAACCAGCGGTAACCCGCGGTTAGCGGCAAGGGATGGTCAGCAGCCAGCAGTAACAGTGGTCGGCAATTAACCAGTTCAGTGTCAGCGAAATGGCAACGGCAATGTGATAACCAGCGATGCCAGCGATAATTCGGAGTGGCCGTATGGTAATCGAGTAGTAACCAGTAGTAGTTGGCGGACGGCAAGTGGTCGGCAACACCGGCGGCAATGAAAGCGATAGCGGCCCAGTGTCGGTAGTCAGCGATGAATAAGCGAAATGGTGGAAGCGGAGATTATGTCGTCGATGGTAAGCGTACGGTAACCTGCGGCGATATCAGCGGCATGGATTACCGGCGAGTGGTCGGCGGCAACTTGGCGATAGTCGGCAGTGGCGGCAGCGTCGATATCAGCGGAATAATGGCGTATAATCGTAGTCACTTCTACTTAAGAAATAAGATTTCTTGAAACTTCAATAGATGGTTCAACCGGTTGATAGTGATGTTGTCAACTTGCATGTTAGAGATATAATTGAATCCGAGGATTTTGACTTATCGAGGTTGTTTGTCGAGTGTTACGATGACATTAACACAGTAAGAGTGGGTACAAAGTTTTGACCTTTCTAGGTTATTGGTGAATTCGGCTAACGTATGGAAGATAATAGTGGGAAGTCCACGAGGACTTTTGACCTTTCTGGGTTGTTTGTCGAGTTTTGCTCGATGACATTAACGCGTATGGAAGAAGGCGTGGGAATCCACCAAGGACCTTTGACCTTTCTGGGTTGTTTGTCGAGCTTTTGCTCGATGACATTAACCGTATGGAAAGATCATGGGAAGTCCACCAAGGGCGTTTTGACCTTTCACAGGTTGTTTGTCGAGCTTTTGCTCGATGACATTAACGATATGGCAGCGGCGGCGTGTGATCATGGATGACCGGCAATGTTGCGTGAAAATTCGCGCGATAGTTAAGCGGCGGTGGCCGGAGTAGTCAGCGTGGACCAGCTATAGTGGTTGGCCGGAGTGGCAATCCAGTAATAGTTGTCGACAGTGGCAGCGGCGTGTGAATTGCGGGGATACCACGACGATGGTGGTAACCGGCGAATTCTGGCGATAGTTGGCGTTAGCCGGCGATGACCAGTATATGGTTGGCGGTCAGCGAGGGTGTCAGCTCATGGCAGCAGTAGTCAGAATTGCATGGCCAACGTCTATCAGCGAATAGCCGGCGAATGGTGATAAAGCGAAAGATGCCGGCGATAGTCAGCGGCTGGGTGCTTGATGGCCACAGCTAGGTTAGCGGCCGGCGAGGTTATCAGCGATGCGTAGCGACAATATCAGCGGATGATCGCAGTAGTCAGAGCGGTAACCGGTAGTGATACCGGCAAAGATTCAGCGGTGTTGAGCGGTCCGGCAGCAGTAGTCAACAGATGGTTCTCGCGGTTGGCCAAGCAGGTGGTCAGCGGCAGACTTGCGGCTGGTCAGCCAGCAATCGTCGGTATCAGGCGGAATGAGCGATAATAATATAGCCGAAGATGCCGGTGATAATTGCCAGCGATGGCGGCAACGGTAGTCAGCGTGGTGACCAGCGGCGATAGTGATAGCCGGCAGATTGCCGGCGATAGTCGGGCGATGGACGCGGTCGGAGGTAGTGGCCGGCAGTAGTGATTTTGACCTATCCGAGGTTGTTTGTCGAGTCTTTGCTCGATGGCGTTAACCTGTGGAAGAGGTCGTAGGAAGTCCACCGACGTTTGACCTATCTGGGTTGTTTGTCGAGTATTTACTCGATGGCGTTAACCGTATGGAAGAAGTCGCGAAGTCCTCAAGGCGTTTTGACTATCTGGGTTGTTTGTCGAGTGTTTACTCGATGGCGTTAACCCGTATGGAAGATGTGAAGTCCACCGGGGCGTTTGACCTTTCCTGGGTTGTTCGTCGAGCTTTGCTTGATAACATTAACCCGTGAAGAGGTTTGAATCTCGGTAGTCGACGGTTCGACGGCGTCAGATTCGGATAATGGCGACAATGGTGATGGCCGCGAGATTGCCGGCGATTGGCGGCGATGGCCGGCGATGTAATCGGCAGCGGTGGCCGCTATATAGTTGGCGGCCACGGGGTTGTCAGCGATGGCTAGCGATAATAGTCGGCGGTGATGATTCGGCGATTGGCGCCTGATGCGTCTTACCGGTCGCGGTAGAGTGAAAGTTTACGCCTTACTTGTCGATTAGTCAACCACAGTAATTAAAGAGCGAACGACACTCGAATTTTAACGTGGAAAATCTCGAAAGAGGGGAAAACCACGCTAGCCGGTAAAAGCTTCCACTATGTATCATTTGAGTACAAAGTCTTCGATAATAGGATTATAGAATTGCATATGAGAGGAATAACAAGCTGTAACAATGATCGGGTTGTAATTATTCGATGGTGGAGATCGCGGGGTAACCGGTGGGAATACAACTGATTAGGGACGGCGGTGGCGATGGTGGTGGTTGATGGCCGGCGAGTGTGATCTTGCTTGGGTGCGATCTTGCTTGGAAGATCTTGAGCTTGAGCTCTCTCTTCCTCCTCACTTGGGCTTTTCCTCTTCTTCCTCTCTCGGACTCTTCCTTTTCTTCCTTGCTTGGACTCTTCCTTTTCTTCCTTGCTTGGACCCTTCCTCTTCTTCCTTGCTCGGACTCTTCCTCTTCTTTACTTGGCTCTCCTCTTCTTCCTTGCTCGGGCAGATTGACGGCGGCAAGGATCAGCGACGGCGGTGGCCGGCGGTGGTGGTTGACGACCGTCGAGCGGTGGCTCCTCATCTTCTTCCTTGACTCTCTTCTTCACTTCACTTCACTTCACTTGGCTTGACCCCCCTTCATGTGAGGAATGAAGGTCTATAGATGGGAGGAGGCGTCTTGTAAATTCATGTAAAGCGTACCACTCCCCCGATCGGACGGCTCGGATGATTCCTTGATCATTTGATGTATTTTGAGCATTTGGATGCCCAAATGAAGTCAATTATGAGATCTTAGGCTCGTTAGATCCGATTCGTCGAGGCTTCGATTTGATTATAAACACTCCATATTTGAGAGCTGTTTTGAGATTTAATTGATGTCCCAAAGATTCCAATGATATTTTAAGTGCTTGATCTCGATAGGTTTTGACTCAAAATCATATCGCTTTCGACATCAAGATTTGTGTTTTGATTAGTGGTATTTTGAGAGCCATATCAAGTACTATATTTAAACTCAATGATTTGATCAAATTAACTTGAACTTTTGTGTTAAATAGATTAAATAGATTGATTTATTTTATTTTATTTTTAGGTTAATCATTTTTTAAATCAATTTTTTATCATAATTTAAGCTTTTAATTTTGGAAAATAAAAAACTTAAATTAAACCAGATAATAAATAATGTAAAATATTTTAAATACAAAAAAGAGGATTCACATTCATATCATAAATCATTTATTTATCAATTTATATTTTAACATCTAAATCTTTATTTTTTTTATATAATACTCAAAATTTTAAAATATATGAAAATATTATTATTAATATTAAAGACATTTACATAACACATAAATCTTTAATATTACATAAAAAAAATATATAATTATTAACTTTAAAATTAAATACACTTTTATGTATAAAAATAAATATTATGTTTGTAAATATTAAATTTTAAGTATTAGAGAATACAAAAAAATTTCTTAATATTAACTTGTTTAAAATAAAACACATATTTTTTATTAATATATTTTAATATAATTTAAATATTAATATTAGATACGTGTATATATATATATATATATATATATATATATATATATATATATATATATATATATATATATATATATATATATATATATATATATATATAAAGAAAATATGATAGACTCAATTAAATGCCAGCGATTAGCCATTGTAAAATAATAACCACGCGTATCACGAGGGTCGATTAAACAAAGCGGTAAAGTCCAATCTCTACGGCTATAAATAGGCCCCCCGTCATCCGCAACCTTAAATCATCACAGCAAGCCGCTAAGTAGCAAATTAGAGTTTGGGAAAGAATCATGATCGGGAACATAATCGGGAATATTTTTGGGGAAGGGAAGAAGGTTAAGGGCCATGTGGTCCTCATGGAGAGGAACGTGCTTGATTTCAACGATTTCGGCGCCACCGTCGTCAACAGTATCCAGGACTTTCTCGGCCAGCAAGTTTCACTTCAGCTGGTCAGCGCCACCGTCGGCGATTCCAGTGCGTCCACATCCTTCTTGCATATTTGGACTTTATTAGCGCTTCCATCGGCGTGTGCCAACCAAGCTCTTAATTTTACTAATCATATAAGTATAAGGACATTAATTTATTTGCTTAAACTTAAAATGATTTTTCTTTGAAGAGATGAGCAGGGAAGTAAGAGTTTTTTTTAGAAACAAAGCTCTTGATCATCTTATATTCGGCGCAAGTCAATAAGCTCTTAAGTTTATTAATTATATAAATACTACAATGGCATACTGATTAATTAGCTTAAATGATTTTGGAAGTTTTGTTTTGGGGTGGTGAGTGATCTCGAGCTGAAATCTGTAACCTGCGCAGATAACAATAACAGAGGATTGGTGGGCGAGCCGGCGTATCTTGAGCCGCCGTTGATCCCTCTCCTTCCGAATATCACCGCCGGTGAGATAAAATTCGACGTGACGTTTCACGTAAAGGAAGAACAAGGGATCCCTGGCGCGGTGATCGTGAAGAACCGCCACCTGGCGGAATTCTTACTCAAATCGATCACCATCGACGATTTCCCCGGCAAGGGCCGCATCTACTTCGACTGCAACTCATGGGTCTACAACGTCAACAAGTACACTTACGACCGCATCTTCTTCGCCAACGATGTAAGGAAAACATCACTCTTAACCTCTTGTTTTCTCGTAGTTATTCTCATCAAAAGGTTTGTGCTTTGTAGACGTATTTGCCGAAAGACACGCCGGGACCGCTGAAGCCGTACAGGGAGGAGGAGCTCCGGCACCTGCGAGACGAGGTGAGCTGGCAGCTGGAAATGGGACCGCGTGTCTCGGGACCCAGCGAACTACAACGGGTCAGAGGAGTACCCTTACCCCGTCGCGGCAAGACCGCTCGCCCACCCACCAAGACTGGTAAGCCTTAAGAGCTGAACGTTCAAGTGTGTGAAAGATCAGCAGTGTTACTTTGATGATTTAATGATGACGAAGGAAAACTTTGCAGATCCGAATAGCGAGAGCAGGTTGTTCTCGCTGGATACTAACATCTATGTGCCGCGGGACGAGCGGTTCGGGCACCTTAAGATGTCGGATTTCTTGGGCTACACCATTAAAGCAGTGGCCAAGTCATTGCTGCCTGTTCTTCAAGCTGTGTTCGACGGAACGTCGAACACTTTCGACAGCTACGAAGACATTCTTAAGCTCTATGAAGGCGGGTTGCCGCTACCGGATATTCCTCAGGTGAAAGCGCTCCTCGATGCTATACCTCTAGAGTTGTTCAAAAGCATACTCACTCCAACCAAAGGACAGCGAGCTTTTCTCAAGTTTCCCGTGCCACTGATTATACAGAGTTGATCTTCAATTTCTTATCTGTTTGATAAAAAAAAAGGCTCTTTTTTCCCCTGTTTCTGATCCATCGTTTCTACTTTCCAATTTGAAGATGACAAGTGGGTATGGATAACTGATGAGGAATTTACGAGAGAAATGCTGGCTGGAGTGAACCCTGTCATCATCGAGAGGCTAAAGGTATGATTTTGATGTTTCAAGATTATGACTTTAGCTTTCGTTTTAGATTAAAAAAAAAAGTAAGCCGGAGGAACAGTGCTCAAAAGCAAAGAGAGCTAACAGTAACTCTCCTTCTAAAAGGAATTCCCGCCGACCAGCAATCTCGATTCAAGAGTCTATGGAGACCAGAATAGCACAATTAAAGCAGAGCATATAGAACAAAATCTTGACGGCCTCACAGTGGAACAAGTAAGTGTCTCCTCTCACCACTTTAACTGGTTCCCGTTGAGAAAGAGCATACAGTGACTTCATTTCTGTCTCTTTTAGGCGCTGAATGGCAACAGGCTGTTTATTATCAAATATCATGACACGCTCATGCCTTATCTAGCACGAATCAATTCAACCTCGAACAAAGTCTACGCCACCCGAACGCTTCTCTTCCTCAGAGAAAATGGCACTCTCAAGCCAGTCGCCATCGAGCTCAGCGTCCCGCATCCGGAGGGCGAACAGCACGGCACCGTCTACGCCAGATTTCGGCGTCGATGCTGCGATCTGGCAACTAGCCAAGGGCTTTGTAGCCGTCAATGACTACGGCGTACACCAACTCATCAGCCACTGGTGATGGGTCCAATTCCCCTGACTCTCTCTTTCAACCTTCTCCTCTGTTGTTTGCTGATAAAGTACTTTGGCAGGCTACGCACCCACGCAATCATGGAGCCTTTTGTCATCTCCACGAACAGACACCTCAGCGTTCTCCATCCCATCAACAAGCTCCTCGTCCCTCACTACCGCGACACAATGAACATAAACGCCCTCGCTCGTCAGGCTCTTGTCAACGCCGGCGGTATCATCGAGTTCTCCGTCTTCCCTTCTAAATACGCCATGGAGTTGTCGGCTGTCGTCTACAAAAGCTGGAATTTTACCGAGCAGTCCCTCCCCGCCGATCTTCTCAAGCGGTATAGCTCCAATCTCGACAATCAGCAAACATCCCGACTTATTAGATGAAATCTAACAATTGAACAAACACTGCTAATAGAATATTGAAAAGTCAGTGTATTTTATATCTGATCACAAGTTTTGTGCAGGGGAATGGCAGTGGAGGATCCATCAAGCCCCTACTAAGCTCCGGCTCGTGGTCGACCCCTACGCCGTCGATGGCCTCACCATCTGGTCGGCGATCGAGTCATGGGTGACCGAATACAGCTCCATCTACTATCCAGACGACTCCGCCATCCGAAACGACCCGGAACTCCAAGCCTGGTGGAACGAAGCCGTGGAAGTCGGACACGGCGACCTTAAAACAAGTCATGGTGGCCGAAGCTCGACTCCCTCCCGCACTCGTCCATATCTGCTCCACCATCATCTGGATAGCCTCCGCCATGCACGCCGCCGTCAACTTCGGCCAGTATCCCTACGGCGGCTACCTCCCCAACCGCCCAAGCCTGAGCCGGCTGTTCATGCCGGAGGTCGCCCGACTACGAGCTACTGAAAACTAACCCCGACAAAGTGTTCTTAAAGACGATCACGGGGAAGTTGCAGGCCATTCTCGAGATGTCGGTGATCGAGATACTGTCCACGCACGCGTCGGACGAACTGTATTTGGGCCAGCGTGCGAGCGAGGAGTGGACCAGCAATGATAAGGCGCTCCAAGCTTTGAAGCGGTTTGGTTCGAAGCTCAAGGAGGTGGAGAAGAAGATAGCTGAACTGAACGCGAATAAGAGCTTGAAGAACCGCGGCGGCTCATTGAAGTTGGACTACACGCTGCTGTCGCCTTACAGCGAGCAGGGGCTCACACTGGGGGATTCCTAATAGCATCTCAATCTGATCGATTTGAACAAGACATGAGTGATCAAGTGACCAAGCTCGATTTTGCGTTGTGAGGAATAAAAGATGACTGATCTGCAGAGTCATCTTTATTACTAAATCACTGTGGCTGTACCATGTATCTGTATTAAAATAAATAAATAAATAATTAGTGAGTTTTGTGGTTCGGTACTTATTCTTAATTAATTGTTATCTTAAGTCAAAATCATTTGCTAAATCACTGTAGTTAGTGTTGAAAGTGGATTAATTCAGTAAGAACTCTACCTGCCTCAGAAATATTATGGAGTCTGCAGATTGAGAAAATGAAGAGAAGAAATCGAGTACAAGAGTGCAAAGTCGATTTCTTCATTTTTGTCACGTGGTCTCATGAGCCACTGCGATACCAAGATTTCGATAAGAATAGAGGATTGAATATTATATAAATGATGTCATGATATGCAATTTATTAATTTTAATTACCACGATTCATGAGGGACAAATTAAATAATTATGAGATAAACATTAAAAAATTAGTATAATACTTGGGCTGCTGCTTCACGAAAGGTATGAAGATTTATAATTTACTCTTCAATTATACGATGTGATGAAATATCAATTATGATCTTTTTGAGATGAGGCTAGAGAATAGAAAATCTTAGCATTATATTGAAAATTAGTTTTTGATCTTGATATTATGCATTAGTTTCATTTGTAATGATGTATATCGAAGTTGTGACCAATGACAGATGATAAAGTTGATATTAACCTTAGTATTGGTAGTGTGTATTAATATTATAGGTGATGATGTGCATTAAAAACATGTATTAATTTTGTTTAGGGTGATGAAGTTTAGGGTTAGTGCTAGAAAACAATTATAGTAGAGTGAAAGTTTACTTAGTTTGTGCTAATTAAACAGACAAGATGAATTTTTAAGTGGAAAACACAAGAGATTGAATAATTGAAAAAAAGCAATATGTATCGTTTGAGTACAAAGTCTTGATTACAAGATTAATTAATGAGAGAGGATAAGTTGTGTAACAATGATCATTGTAATAGTTGATAATGATCAAAATTAATGATGGTGGTTGAGAGTCAATGTAAGACTTGTTGGAGGATCTTGATTCTTCTTCCTTTGTAGGCTTTTCCTCTTCTTCCTTGTTTGGATTCTTCTCTTCTTCCTTGCTTGTTTAATCAGTATTTTTTTTTTATCTAATTGTTTGAGTTTTCTTCTCATGTATAGAGTTCTATTATAGATAAATTTTAGTGATAAAAAAACTCCCTCTACAGAATGGTTATCCATCATTTGATGTATTTTGAGTATTTGATGCAAATAAAATTCAAATTATGAATCTTATTAGATTTTACATTTGACTATAAACACTTATATTTAGAGCTATTTTGGGATGTAATTGATATCCCAAAATTAATATTTAATTGTTATTCATATGCTTTTGATATTAAAATTGTTTTTATTGAGCACCATATCAGGTGATGAAGCATAAACAATTATAGTTTAGGGTGATGAAGCATAAACAATTATAGTTTGATGCTAATGTGAGCAATCATTATTGAACTAGATAAGTAAGTATAGTTGGGCTACAGAGGATAGTCAATTATCAATTGTTGGCAGATGGGTGATCGAAGTTTGACATCAATGATCAAGTGATTATAATTGAAAATCAAAGGTCTAATGATTATAGTCGATTGTCAAAGTCATAAGTGGATTCAAAGGCTATAATCACACAATGGAGGAGAGTCAGTCAAAGTAAGTTGTTGGAAGATAGATGGTTGAATTGATTATTGGAAAAATTTTTTTATGTTGATGATCAATGATTATAGTTGAGCATCAAAGATCTTAAAATTATATGTCAACATAAATTGAAAAAATTTATATATTTATACATCTAATATAAAAGAGTCATACTTTCTGATATAAAATCAAAATCTACAATAATAACAAAATTATTTGGTAATGTTACAATCCCATGTTAGTAATATTAATGTAATTTTGAGCATTTTTGATTTAATTAATTAATGCTCCCTCAAAATAAAAAATTTTAATTAGTGATTATTTTTAAGTAATTTAATTAATTAATACTCCCAAAATTTTGCTTTCACTAGGAAAAAAATTGTTGCTTCATCTATTAATATTTTTATGTTGTAATTTGCATAATTTTGAAATACATATTCAGGCACAAAATTATCAAATTAATTTTATTTATTAAGTTTAGATGTACAAATAGAAGAAAAACTATATAGTTTGAGACTATAAGTTACTTTTATGTCTGCATTACAAAATTATTAGCTCATACATAAGTCAAAGAATGGAGGCCGCAATGAAGTATTGATGATCAAAGGATCATAATTAGCAATAGAAGTTGGGCAAATAAAGTTAATTATTCAAGGTAGGGCACGATTTGGCGATTGTAATGTGTAATAATGGTGAAGTGACTATAGTTGTATGATGATGTTGATTATATTGAAGCGATAATCCAGTGATTGTGGGCAAATAATTATAATCGGGTGATTATCATTGGGCAATTTTAGTTGGACAATTGTCTTGTGATTGAGATCAATCAACAGTGTTAAAAATTTTTGGTACTCATAAAGTTTGAATTTTTTTTTATTTTAGAAGTCAAATGAATAATATATTATTTGAAAAATATAAAAATACTATTCAACAATAGATTAAAAACAAAAAAATTATTTTATTATTATACCTTAATATGAAATATAGAATGATATAATGTCAGAAGATTAAAATATTAATATTTTTAATTCAAATACAATATTAAAATTTCCTTAAAATCTGTCTGATTTGCATTGTAAGAAATTTTTATTTAAATTTTATTTCATTTTTTATTCTTATAAAAAAATGTGTCAACTAAGCTCTCCTTTATATAGCCTAATCTAGACTCACTAACAAATAAACTCAGTCAGCATATGAACTTGTTGTTTTATTTTCTAATTCTTATAGCTCAAAAGACAACAAGGCTTTATATTGGAAAACTTTTCATTGCTTCCTTCTTTTGCTTGCTTGTAATTCTACATGCTTATAAAATTTTTTAGAAGCTAAATTTTCAAATTAGGTTTAATTAAAAGTTTAATTAGGTAATTAGGTATGAAAATTTTTTTAAAAAATAAGTCGTCGCTGAGCAAGATGACGCATCCGCCATCACATATTAGTTCAACGGACAAACTCATTTTTTAGAAAAAAAAAATTGGGGTAGCTACAGTATTTTGCCCGTATCAGACTCATCCGGTGTCGGAATTGAGCAAGCTTGATATCATTAGAACCGTAACAAAATTGCCCACAACTTTCATATTAACAAAATTCTACGATTGTAATCCAGTATGCAGCAGTTTTTACAAATGCTGCAAAAACTACAGAGTTGGAAAATTTGAGACAAAGATTATTTTTCTATACTCATCCTGTTAGAATCAACAAGCTTAAATTCATATAAAATTTCCCTTTTAAGTATGATCACTTGCAAAATTTAATATTAATCTAATCTTAAATAATACTCTACATGCATCATACAATTATCCTAACATAAGTATTATATTATAATATAATATCAATAACATCATCATCTCAATCACATTTCTAATTTAAGAGTTTAATAGTTATATCCTAATAGATAGACAACCACACAATTTAGTACATACTAAATATTTATCTTATACTAATGATATGACAATGAAAATTTCACTAATCGAAGCACGAATCTTGATGTCGAAAGCAATCTGATTCTGAATTAAGACTAACCCAGATCAAACGCTTAAAATATAATTAAAAATTTTGCGATATCGGTCGACTCCTAAATATGAAGTGTTTATAGTAAAATCGAGCGTCTTGACGAGCTAGATCTAACATGCCTAAGATCTCCTAATTCTGACTTCATTTGAGCATTCAAATACTTAAAATATATCAAATGATCGAAGGAATCATTTTGAGCTATCCGATGGAGTGGTTTGGATTTTGCATATATATAGAAAGCGTCACTCCTAATCTATAAATAACTCATCATTTTTCATATTAGGGGAACTAAAGAGAAGAGAGCTCTAAAATCCTCCAAGCATAATCTCCACGTGGTATCAACCACCTGCTCTGGCCGCCGTCGACGCCGTTGTCGCGTCGCCGCCGCGGTCGCCGACCACGCCGCGCTGACCACCGCCGTCGCCACCACGATCTCGCCTCACCGCCGTCGGCTGGTCATCACGCCAACCATCTCCGCTGCGCCACCACCACCATCAATTATCATCGTCTTCGACCATCATCGTCGGTCACCCACTACATCTGCGCCCATCTCGCGGTTATCACCATCATGCGTCATCATCTACGATTCACCATCACCAACTATTACGCTAACCACTTTCGATAAGCGTATTTACGATTGATTCCCATTATTAGCTTTCTTTCACGCATTCAATTGTAATCAGACGGAAAACTTTGTATTAAATAGATACATAGTGGAAGATTTTACTTGGCTAGCCGTAGTTTTACCCTCTTCTGGGGTTTTCCGAAACATTATGGAGTTCCTTATTTTGTTTTCAACTATCTGCGTGCGTACTAGATTTCCATTGAAGCTAAGGCGTGAAGTTTTATTCTTCATCGGTTCTCTCAGATGCAGTTTGTCACCGTCGTGGAAGAGAACCCCTCAATCACAATATCTGAACACCGATTATGGCCAATAGGCAATACTGTAACAATGGAGCCTCGCTCCAACTCATGTCACTCAACCAATCCTTGAACCAGGATGCAAGCTCCTCACTTCCCCCTAATAGGCATGACCCTATCGGTGAAGGTGCAATAGGAATCTCTTTAGAAGATTGTGTGCGCCTAATGGAAGAGTCTCAAAATGAGATAATCTGACTTTTATGAGGAACACGACAACCACTACTACAGCAAACATATCTCCCCCAAGATTGATCGTTAGCCAGGGGAGGTCAAAATGCTAATACGGGGCCTTCTCGTCATCAGAATGAAGTTCCACCGCTTCCAGACTGTGATGCTAACCTCCTTGACACTACCAACTCTACTCATCCATTACTTGTAGCTAGGGTCAAAAAAGCTCGTTGTTCGCGACCGTGTTCTCGTAGTAAGTAGGTGTTCTTTCGTTCATTAACTAAGTGAGCGAACACGAACAAATATTTCAAGCTCGATTTATAAACGAGCCGAACACGAACAATGCTTTGTTCGATCGTGTTCGGCTCGATTTAGTTCGAAATAAATAAATAATTATAATTAATTATATAAAATTTTATTTAAAATATAATTTATGTCATTAAATATTTTTAGAAATTATATTTAATTTAATAATTAATTTAGTTGATAAAAATTTAAATCAAATAATGAAATATATTAGAATTATAATTTTAGGGATTTTTTAATTATGATAATCGGTAAGGTAATATTTAGGGTAAATCATAGCCATACAAATTATCCCAACTCGATTTAAAACAATTCAAAGGATATACTCGTCTGCGCCGTGCGAGTGCAGCGACCCTAACAACTCTCGACTCTCGAGTCTCTCTCGACTTTGTGTTTCTGCCCTAATCCTGTAAGTCCCTCGACTCCCTTTCTAGTCTCTTCTCAGTGTTCTGGCTGCCAGATTTATACTCTTCTTAGCAAGAGTCTTGCGAGTTGTGAGTCTTGCGAGTTACAATAGTAGTATCTGTAAGTAATAGCCGAACCTCTGGATGCGATCTCTGGTTTTCTAGGGTTTGGTACCGGCCATTATTTTCTTGTTTTTGTCAAGCTTCTACTTAGGACTCGGTCGACTTTGCATGTCTGCTATCATTATTTTCTTCTTTTATCAAGCGGTTTCATGTTAAAGGAGAAATGCTCTTTCTTTACAATTTGTAACTCTAATTTTTCATTTGTAGACTTGAGTCACTTGATATCATTTTTATATGTTATTGTCTTTGGACCTCTTGTTGAAATGCTTGAAGTGCTTTTATGCCATGTGATATTCTATATCTTATGATATACTTGTTGTGGATGATTTTATTCCTTGTAGGTTATTGAAATGCTTGAAGTACTTGGTTTTATCTGTCAGCCATTATTCTGTTGTCTCTGTTATTTGGGAGCTATATATTGTTGTCTCTGTTTGATTTCTCATTTTCTTTTACTCTTCTCATTCTAATTTGTCCTATCCGGCCATTATTATGTTGTCTCTGTTATTTGGGAACTATATATTGCAGGCTTTGTTAGATTTTTTATTTTTTATTACTCTTTTCATCCTAATTTGTTCATTGCCATTATTAGTATCTCATTATTTTGGAAATATATGTTGCATACTTGATTTTTCTTCTTTTACTCTTCTCATTCTAATTTGTCTGCCATTATTTTGTTGTCTCTGTTGGCATGGATACTATTTATTGAGGATTTGTGATAGTAGATCGATTAATTATGTATATCTTGGAGTTTCAAATTTTTTTGACGATTAAAGAGTAATAGAACATTGAATATAGCTTAGTATGGAGATTGGAGAGTGTATGTGTATGTGCTTAACTCATATTTTCTTTTTTATTTAGTGTACAATCATGTCTAATGTGGATCATTCTCAATCTGCATCATGTGGTGATGATTTAGTTGTAGGTAATGATATACCAAGTACTTCACAACAAGTTGAATCAAAGGAGCATACACTTGAGACTACTGACGTTAACCCTAAGAGGTAGGAAGAGAGTATCTTATGTGGGAGTATTTTATAGAAATCACTTCTGTATTTAAGGGGGAGAGTACACCCTCTTTACAATGCATATATTATCGCAAGAAATTTCATAAATCAAAAACTAGCACAACTTCACAACTTTTGAGGCATGTGAAGGAATGTGAAAAAATCAAGGCCAAGAATATTGTTGGTTAAAAAAGGCAAAAAAATTAAATTTTATGCCTTTTGATGTCAATTCGAAAATGAGATTCCATTATTCCATGACTCAAAATTATGATCATCTTGATTAGGAGATAATTGCGATATGCATGAGTATCCATTTAGGATGGTTGAGCATATGTGGTTTAATATTCTTATAAAGGTATTGAATCCCAATTAGAGAGGGTATCTACAATTAGAAGTGATTGCATGAAAAGGAAAAAGAGATTGAAAACTTTTCTTAAGAGCATTCAGAGAGTTTCTTTGACTTCTGATTATTGGACATCAGATCAAACAGTGGGCTACATGTGCTTAACAATTCACTTTATTGATGATTCTTGATAGTTGCATAAGAAAATCATCAGCTTTATTGAGCTTGATCCTCTACACACGGGTACTTTTGTTTGTGATGCTATATGTGATTGTTTGCTAGATTGGAATTTGCGGGGATAAGGTATCTACTATCACCTGGATAATGCTAGTAATAATGATGTTCGCAAATGCTTTAAAATTAATTTTAGTCAAGAGAAGTCACATTTTGAGGTCATTTCTTTCATGTTAGATCTTTGTGCTCACATTTTGAATATAATGGTTCAAGATGGTTTGAAAGAGGTGCAACAAATAATCGTTAAAATAAGGGATACAATAAAATACCTCAAAATACTCCTTTCGTACATAAGTTTGTTGGAGAAAAAAATATAATTAATAAAATGATATGATGTTCCTACAAGGGACTCTTATAATGTATGTTGCTTTTATTTACGCAATGTGTTATTTTTTTTTTTGTTTTCTGGTTTTACAGAGAGAAAAGCGGCCTAGAGAGAGAGAAGAGAGAGAGAAGGTTTTATTTTATTTTTTTTTAAATAATATAATTATTTAAAGTATATAATTTAAAATATTTTTTATAAAATATTTAATAATTAAATATTTATATATTTCGTTATTAATTTTTTTATTTATATATATAATTAAATATATAATTTAAAAAAAATTTTTAATTATATATATAAATTTATAAATTTATTTAATATTTTTTTGATAATTAAATATAATTATGATAATATATATTTTTTTATTAATTTTTTGTTAATATATAATATAAAATTTTTTTTAAAATATATAAATAAATAAATAAAGAAAAGAATATAAAATAAATATTTTATAAACTATATAAATAAAGTAATTATATATATATATTTATATTTATAAATTTAGTTATTTATATGTTTAAATTATATAAAATTGATTATATAAATAATTTAAAATAATTTTTTATAGAATATTTTTTAATTATATATAAATAAAAAATAAATATATATATATATATGTATATATATATATATATATATATATATATTTTATTAATATAATCTTTAATAATAATAATAACAAAAATAAAAATATAAAAAATATAAAAAATAAATAAATAAATAATTTTTAATAAATAAATAAATGAATAAATATAATATATCATATCTATTTTATATATATATATATATATATATATATATAACTAAATGTTATAAATATATAAATAACTAAATATTTATATAATTTACAATTATTTATTTTTTAACTAATTATATATTTTAAAAGAATAATAACTTTTTTATATATATATATATATATATAACTATTTGTTATTTATATCTTAATTATTTTTTTAAATTATTTATATAACCAAAAATGTTATATAATTTAAATATATAAATAACTAAATAAATTTATAAATATATATTTATATAATTACTTTATTTATATGGTTTATAAAATATTTATATAATTTATTCTTTTTTTTTATTTATTTATATATTTTAAATATTTTATAAATTAATTAATAAAATTATGTATTATACAAAATTTTATTAATTAATAAAAAAATATTAAATAAATTTATAATTTATATATATAATTTATTTTTAAATTATATATTTAATTATATATAAATAAATTAATAACTAAATATATAAATATTTTTTTAAATATTTATTATTTTTTATATACTAAATAATTATATTATTTAAAAAATTAATAAAAATAAAATTTTAGTTCTTTTTTTTTTCTTGAAATTTTATCATGACCTCTCTCTTGTTGAATGTGAAATAAAATATGTGGGTAATTAGACACTTGTGACCGTTGTCTCATATAAATATATTTTTTTTTTAATAAGTTAGTATTCTTTTATTTTAAAACTACAAAAAGTATGTCATTCTGGTTTATAAGTTTGTTGAACTTTGTTGTCTACTTGAAAGAGATTATGTATGTTTCTTGAACTCCACTTACTTAATACTTGATCTTTATTCTTGTTCATTCATTATTGAGATTCTGACAAGTGGTTCTGAATCATTTCGAAGGTTTCTTCTTTTCCATAATTGACAATGATTTGATTCTTCTTATCCAACTACCAATTTGTTTTTTTTTCATGCATGTTAAGAAGGCTTAATGAAAGTGCAATTCCTTGGATCAATTTGTCAAGCAAATTTGTATAAAATTAAATTTACAAATATTGGAGAGATGCAATACTCATTATTGTTCGATTTTGATGTCAAAATGAAATTCATTGTATATTTCTAAAATATACTCTAGTTTTGGGAGTCCAAGATAAAAGCGTTGAGGATGTTATTTTGAGATATATAATGATATTTGATAATAGTTTTGCTCTTCATTAATGGATCGTCTGGCAATAGTTGATTCTTTTCATCAAACTTTGACGTATGTTAGATTTCTTTGATTTTGTTGTTTTGTTCTATTCACATCAAAATTTTACAAACATATTTGGAAGGATTATTTTGAGCAATAATGATTCTTTTGATGTTCTTAGTGGTGGAAGATGAATATTCAAGTATCCTATTTTGTAGATGGCTGGGATGTTTTAATAATTCCCATCACCATATTGCATAATCTTTAGTCTTTGGTGGTATTCTTGATGATTATGAGCTCTTTATCACCATAGTCAATGCACTTATATCATTTGGATTATTTCAAGACATTAAAGATCCTTTGGTACTTTTCCAACTAAATTTAGTCTATTTAATAAATTTGATAAACTTCATTATGTTATTATCTATTTTATTTCAAAGAGTTAATGGAGGAGGAGAACCTTTATGTTAAACTTTAAAATATTTAGCTTTGGAGAAGGATACCATCATACAGCGATTTTATTAATTTTAATCTATTTTTTTTTAAGGTTTCAATTTTCAATTTTGCATCAATTTTCTTGCATAGCAAATTATCTTTCAATCGATAGTTTTGGAACATAAATATTTAGGAATCTTGTTGGTTTTTTTTTTGTAGAATGCATTTTAATGCATGAACCAACTATGTCACAAGGCTTGTACTCGTGGAGTTAGTCTCTCTTTGAACTTGAGCTAATACCACTTGATATCTGATCTATAGTTATGAAATGAAATATTTATTACCTTTAATGGAATGTAATTCTATTTGATATTGTGCATCTACTATGTTCTATATTTTTTTTATTAGTGTTTATCAAATTTACTTTTGAGGTTTTCTTATTAACATGAAGGATGGGTTTCATAACAGAAAGGATAAAGTTATGTAGTTCTAAATTTTTGTTAAAATCGAAAATCTGTCACCATACATTTAGTTTATTTTTATTTGGGTTTCATCATTTTTATGGAATAAATATAGCATCAAATTACTAAATCTACATAAGCTTTGTTTTCTATTTTTCTTATATTACATTTTGTGTAATGATAAATTTTGATCACGAAGAGAAAATAAAGTTTTAGTTCAAATTTTTTTGTTTCTTGAAATTTTATCATGACCTATGAACATTTAATTTTTTGAATGTGAAATAAAATAATTTTGTGGGTATAACGAGTTGTTTTTGTGGATTTTCTTGTCAATTTTGTCTCATATATAAATTTTAGATGCTATTTTTTTGCTTTGTATAGGTGAAGTATAGTAATTCATTATTCTTTGATTGCATTAAAATAAAACTTATGTTTATCTTGTTTCTCGAATTTTCTTGTTGAACTTCTTTTTGTCTTAGGATTGACAATAACTTCCGCATTTTCTTGAAGTCCCACTTTACCTATACAATATTTTTATGATTCAATGTTTGGCTTGTTTTTCATCTCAACCTTCTTATTCTTGTTCCTTTTACATGTTATTCTCTTCGGAACTACCTACTATTTGGTTGTGTTTTGGCTAGAGAATTAGGTAAAATCTAAATATTACCTAATAATTAGATAATGATCTTTTGATTGTATGTATTTACCATTTCTAGCTTAGCAAGGGTTTGATGGGAGAACCAAGAGCACTTGTTAAAGGAATGAACTTAAAGCTTGATGCTCCATTGTTGAATTTTGATAACTTGGAAACAATTGCCCAATCGCATTAAATTTCCATCGATCTTTCCATATTCTTTGATGATAGTAGATCGGGTTTTTTACTTTTAGGGACATGGAATGGAACAGTAGAGTTCTTCAACTATTTTTGGTCAGTTTGGTTCTTTGTTTGCTGGCTAGTTTTATTCTTTGTGCATTACACACTTGCTGGATGGTTTTATTCTTTGCATTCTTATTGGGCTATGATAAGATCTTTTGATGCTACACTTGGTCAATTTGGAATAGATCTTTGATTAATGTTAAAAGATCACTTATGATATTACATTAATGAATGAAAAATTAAATATATATGAGATGCAACAGCTTGATATTTGTTGTATGTATTTTCCAAATATTTAATTTAAGTGATTATATTTTATCAATTTTCGAATGTCTATCATTTATTCAATGATATTTAGCTTAATAGTTTGGATTCTTTGGAACAGATGCTACACTTATTTTTATTTTTTTTGTGATTTCATTGTCATTTTTTTGTGATTTCATTTGTCAATTTGGAACAGATGCTACACTTATTTTCATTTTTTTACAGATCCTAGTCTTATTAATATTAATCTTTCATTTTATGTTTTTGAATGATTCATACAACCATAGTGTGACATCAATGATTATTTATTTTAGTTTCAGAACCCTCATAATATTTATTTTATATTTTTTTTTGCTAGTTTGTTTACATGAAGTCATTTCATTTGAAGATTTAAGATTGGTTGACTTTGAGGATATATGAAAGCAAGTATAAAGCTTGAACATTAAAAATGAAACAATTGATTTGATTAGAAATTGATATTTGGAAAGTAATTTCATTATTTTCTTAGCTTTTATTTTTTGAAAGTAAGTTGTATATGATCATGTAAAATTTTGTTGTTATTTTAGAAAGTCAGAATCAATTTATAAATTATGTAAATTGTGAATTTGTAAATTTGTATATGCATATATGATCTTGTAAATTTTGTTAGTCTATAAATTAGTATTTGAAGTTGTGTTCAATTTTGTGTAAAAAAATAATTTTTGAATCTCTGATTGAAAATCATTTAATTTAATAAAATAAATTTTGATTGTATATAATTTTGATTTTGAATCTCAATGAATCTCTAATTTTAATTTTTTTTATGTAACAAAGCTTTTTTTAAGTGCAAAAATAATAATTTTGATTGTATATAATTACTTTGTATAATTGTATATTTTTTAATTTTAATTCTTGTCAATAGTATTTGATTTTCGTATAAGATTTAAATAATTATTTTAAATTAAAAATAAAAAAATAAAATTATTAAAATATAAAATCGAGCCTTCGAACATGAGCCTAAAGCGAACATGAATATTTTTTGAGTGAACAATACTATAAAAGTTTATTTGAACCAGCAATTTGAACAAAAAAAATAATAGCATCTAAAAAGCACCGCTTCGCTCAAGTTCGATGTTTACACCTACTTGTAGCTCAACCAGCTAATCCACCAATTATTATCGGTAGCTTTGCACGTTCTCATCCTGTTGACTCCACCCATCAAGTTATACGTGCGGAATTACAACGCTTGGTGCGAGAAGAATTCCATTATAAAAATGGAAATCTTCTTCCCTCTCATCGATATCGAGTCTTCACCTCTGAAACTATTCTTAAACATCCCATTCTCATGGGTTCAAGCTCCAGAGCATCGACTCTTATGAAAGGAAGCCCGACTCATATGAACATATCGACCATTACAAGACCATCATGCATATCCAACGAGCTCCTAACGTACTGCATTGTCAGGTCTTTCCAATTACCCTCAGAAACCTGCTTGGTTCTACTCCCTTCCAATGGGATCCATCCATACCTTTGATGAACTCACCAAGATTTTTGTAGAATATCTTACAAATGAGGATCATTAAAGATTTCTCTCATCTCTCAATAATTGTCAAAAATGAATTACTTAAGTTATACTTCTAGAGGTTCTCCTTAGAAGCGCCAAATACTTAGTAGAACACTATTAAGATGAGTTTTCTTTGGAGGGCTCGTCAGCCTTTCTACTCATCACTTGCAGATCTGATCATTTCGTATGCCAACTTGGTTTATCATGTGGAAAAAATTTTCTGATGAGGCTATTAATGCCCATCATTTGAACAATCCAGATGAAAATATAAGAGCGCCCTAGGGAATGAAGACCAACAATCCCATCAAAAGAAGCAACAAGGCAGTCGTGATCTCCCTCCACGGCCCTCACTTCAACACGAACCACGAGAAAAAAAAATACACCAAACACATCTGTTAATGTCACGATGACCATTCAAGATGAAGAAACCATCAAGTGCCACATCCTTGAAACTAAATTAAAAAATTAGAGCAATATTGTCACTTCCAGTCGTTAGGCATACTACTGGTACAACCAAAAGAAATCGAGAGGAGGCTTCAATGAGGATATCTACGTCGATTTGGGAACAATCAATCGACTCAAGCAGACATAACTCTAACTAGGGGGAAACCAGGACAATCATCATAAAAATAATAAGATAGTCATCAAATAGTTAGGGATATTGAGACAATCGCAGGAAGCCAACTACTATCTAATCAAGTCCTCATTATCGCCTCTGAAGAACCAGAGTTAAAGAAATCTCGTATTGATCATTCCATCACTTTTAATGACTCAGACTTAGAAGGAGTCCAAGTTCTTCATCAAGACCCACTTGTCATCAACACAGGGATCGGTGACCCATGTTATAATGTTAAGAGAATTTTGATTGACAATAGAAGTTTTGTTGATATCTTATTTTACTTCACAGCGGTTGGGAAAAGCTTCAACCCATGAACCATTTTATGGGTTTGATAATCGCCCTGTGAGAGTAGAGGGGATAATCACCCTTCCTGTTGTCCTCGAAGAATTCCCTCGACAAGTGACTCACCAATTCAATTCATAGTGGTCAAGTCTGATTCGACATATAACCCTATCTTTGGAAGGCCCCTCCAATCAATTTTTGGTCTTTGTCACTTGATCTCTCATCTTAAGATGAAATTTTCAACCCTGTTTGGGTTGGGTAGTCAGAAATCAACAAATAGCACAATCACGTTATCTCCGGTCAACAGCGGTGACCTTGACATCAAAATTTTAATTTTCAATATGAAGAAGCACCCTAGAGAGCTTCACCTATAGAAGACTTTCTTCCTGTTTCATTATTAGATGACCAAGCTCAACAAATAGTGCAAGTTAGATCTCTTCTCTCAGGCGAACAAAGGGCAAAATACATAGACTTCTAACGCAAAAATCAAGACATCTTCGAGTATGATAGATATGCCGAGTCGACCCCGTGTGATCATGCACTCCCTCAAGATTGATCCAACATTCCGATCATCCAAAAGAAAGTTTTACACCGTCGCCTCAGGGCTATTGAACAAGAAGTTAACAAGCTCTTAGAAGCTAGATTAATGTTTACATTCCATGTGGCGTTGATGTTGTCATGGTTAAGAAAGCAAATAGAATATGGAGAATGTGTATTGATGTTGACCTTCACATATGTGCCATAAGTTGAGGCAAGCCCATAAGTTTAATTAAATAGACTTTGGAAGCGATAATGCGCAAATTGGGGCTCAAAATTCACTGAATGTCACTGAAAATAGTTGAAATGACCTCCGATCGATGAACGAATTTCTCCATCGCATTCAGAACATTGAAATTGGTCAGGATATAAATATTGTATGACTTAATGATCAACTGATGAAGCGTTCAAGTCGTCAATATGCTTGCACCCATATCGGAGTCAAGAAGCTGCGACGATGTCCGAACAATCTCTATTTATGAAATTGATTATGTCGTTAGCTTCAAAATATCAAAGTCTATCAAATGAACTATCTGCACTCAATTCAAACGAGTCTGTACAAATGTCAAATGATTTGAAGTGACAACGAGCAAATTGAGGCTCAAAATGCACTGGATGTCCCTGAAAATTATCGAAAAGACCTCCGATCGACGAACAGACTTCATCGTTGTGTTCAGAACGTCAAAATTGGTCATGATATAAATATTGTGCAACTTAATTATCAACTGATCAAGCGCTCAAGTTGTCAACATGCTTTCATGCATATCAAAGTCAGGAAGCGTCGATGCAAGCCAAACAACCCCCGTTCATGAAATTGATCATGTCATTGGCTTCAAATTGTAAAATCTAACAAATAAGATTGTTCGCACTCAATTCGGATGAGTCTATGTGAAAGTTGAGCGGTCAAAAGTGGCGACGTGCATTTTGAGCAGAAGTGGACTCAATTTTATGCCGACTCGAACCAAACAACCTCTGATCGAAACGGACTACGCTGTTGCGTTCGGAACATCAAAATAATCTTAAATCAACACATATATTGACCATATAATGATGTTGGCATAAAATTGATTTTAAAATTGATTAATATTTGAAAAATTAATTAAAAAAGTCTATTAATATTTGATAACTCAAAACGGTGATAATCCTAATGTGCACAGCCACTCGATCTTGCTCCTCCTTCATGCACGGTTCGCATGCTGCTCAGCTCTTCCATTCAAATGGCCTGTTCCTCTACTCGTTCAATTTTCTCAAGAAACCACAGCAAAAAAAATGGACTCTCTCTCTCTCTCTCTCTCTCTCTCTATATCTTCGTGTCTCCTGCTTACGACACCCTCCAATATTTGGCGTTGCCATCTCCACCGCCAACCGAGAGGTCGAGATGGTGGCTATGAGGAGGGAGGAGTACGAGGGCGGTAAGATCATCGACATCTCCCCACAGGAGGACATGCATGCGTGGTAGTGGGAAGGGTGAGGGTTTGAGACTTCTCAAATCGATGGACAACGGCTCCCTGGCCAACAACTCGGAGATGATGCTTCCCACCCACATTGGTACCCACGTTGATGCCCCTAGCCATGTCTTTCAGCACTATTTTGAGGTTGAGTTTGATGTTGATACCCTCGATTTTGAAGTCCTCAATGGTCCGACAATTTTTTTAAACTAAGTATCATTAGAATTTTAATTAGGTAATTAAGTATTAATAAAAAAAAAATTTAAGAATAGGTATAGTTAAATTAATTAGGCAGCCACACGTCGATTCGATGTGGCGTGGTGTGCGTGAAATTGAGGCGGTCGCCACTGGGGCGCTCACAGTCGGTCGCGCCAGTGGGCTTCAACGAGCGATATTAATTGTGGCGACATATGATTAGGGCCAATTGGCGATCGACTATCTCCTTAGTTTCATTTCGATTCGAAATACTTCCTCGCGCGAGCTCAAAACTCCGACCAGAACGCGGTCCTCGCCCCTCTCGAACTTCCGCCACCGTCGGTAGGTCGGCATTACGTGCGTCTTGTCCAGGTATTTGATAGAAACTTCTTTTTTTCCCGACAGCCACTTTTACGCCATTTAACGACTTCCCTCTCCCATTTACTAGCGTTGGAAGTCAACATTAGCTTTCGGTGATGATTCCGACAGCTCCATTTTGTTTGAGAAAAATTTCCTTTGGCGGATTCTACATTTTTTAGCGCACTTCCCCGTCATTCTTTGTAAACACACAGTAAATCACTTTCTTTATCAATTTATAAATTAATAGAGTACGTGTGCTAGGGGTTAGAGTTGTATGGTTAGACATTTGTTTGTGATTTGATTTTTAAGTTTGTGTTGGTGTTGCGGTTTAAGTGTTAAGTAGCCAAAAGTAGTATTAATTAGGGTGTCGATTAATATAAATTTCTCATTATTCATATAACTTATTTTGCAAGAATAAATAGAGAATTTATTTTGCTGATTCTTTTCTATGGAGGCGAACTGAGTATCGATGAGCAATTCAGTCCAAGTTATGTGGGAGGTCGAAATCATCCGAGGTTCGTCACAACACCTTCGGAATTAAATCAAGCAATTATGAAGCTTGCACATTGATTGAGCGCCAGTCACTCCAGCAGTCGTTATCTAGTGGGTAGCGGATTTATAGCTAATATCGATGGCGTTTGCGAAGTTACACTTAAGCTTCCGATGATGTTGGTGTTGTATGTCGAAGTGGAAGATGTTAATATTGCATCCACATCGGCTTATCCGTAGTAAGGTCGGATATACCGCATACATACAAGATTTTATTGCACAAGCACCTCAGGATACAACGCGACTTTGATGAGTTGATTCCCGTAGTATATCATCAAAATTTATCGATTATACTTGTAATAATTAATATGATAATTTATTGCTCAACTTATAAGTTATGTGGCGATGATCTTTGTCGCTCGTTGGATGAACCGTATGTGCCTCAAAGTCTTTGCGTCGAAGATGAGTATCGGTATGAGTGGTGGCTCAAGTAGTGAGTCGGCGGGATATTAGTGATGATAAGCTTGTCGTTAGAAGTTACTGCTTGAGAATATAGAGCGATCATAATATCTTTGAAAAATCACTCATTTTGCAATATTGACAGTGAGAGTCATATGTTGTCCACAAACGAGTATGTCCGGATGTGTGAAACTATGAGGGAGTGGGACAACGATATTTACTTTGACGGCCCATCCGACGAAACTGCTCTAACAGATGAAATTGAAATTCCAAATGACCTTGTTGAAGGTATGTGTTTTACAAGTAAATGGAGTTTGCAATTTGCTATTGTTGGGTGGTGCATAGTAAATAATGTTCAATTCCAAACAGTTACCTCTAACCAGAAGAACTACACGGTTGTATGTGTACATCACGATAGTCCTAGAAGGCCCTGTAAGTGGCGTTTGCATTGTGTGACGACAATTAGGGGTGCTTGGAGAATATCAAGAGTTGGTAAAATTATAGATGTGTCAATGCAAGAAGTGCATCCTCATCGGTAGTAGTTCAAAATTTATAGATACTTCATCATACTTATGATGATTGATCGCTAGAGATTATAGGTAGAATGGAGTCGAAATTCAATGTTAAAGTTTCATATATGAAAGAATGGGATGCAAGGCGTAAGGCAAGAAAACCAATATTCTAATGGGAAGAGTCCTATAGGACTCTCTCTTATATGGAATAGTTTTTACTTAGATGCCTACGTAATTCAATCTACCACTATGCAACATTTCCAGAGACTTTTTTTGGGCTTTTGGACCTTCAATAATGGGATGGAGTTGCTGTAGACTAGTGTTGAGCTTAGACTGTACTTTTTTGTTGGACAAGTATCGTGGTACATTATTAACAGCCGTAGGAATCGATAATAATGGGTTGTTTCTAGCTTTTGCTATTGTGGAATCGTGAGAATGTTGATTCGTGGGTTCTTGCTTTGTGTTGATGTCATGTCTGGGATGATTTGCATATAATATCGATAAACATGTGCTACGTGGATGCAAAGAGATTTTTCCGTGGGTAGCGCATAGACATTGTTTGCGCCATTTGCGAAAATTTTAAAAAGGTCGTACGCAGTTGGGGATTGCTGATGTTGAGTTTCTATGCCAAAAGATGTATATGGCGGCGTACATGATGATATTCACGCTCAACTTTTAATGTTAGATATTAAAATGTCAAAGAAGAAGCGCATAATTGGCTTGTAGAGCGACCAGAAATGGTCCCTTGTACGATGGTGGTATGCATTATGGGACAATGATGATGCATTTGAGTGTTTTAATGGTGTCCTAAACGCACGTGGTTTACCGATTTTTTAATCATCGCTATATATTACAACTTAGTAGCCTTATTCATGAAACGGTTACCACTACTACCGAAGAGGAAGTTAGCCTATTTATACTCAAAGGATCTCCGCCGTATGCATCGAAAGGGGAGGCATTTTCCGAACTGTAAATATCAACCCATGTGAGATCTGATTTTGACAGTCCAGATCATTCGTGAGTTGATTTGCTAGATAATGGCCTCGTGATTGTAATTGTGTAACGATAATATATCATTGTCCATGCCCACATGTGATTCTGATTGGGATTTCTGGTTGAACCATCTCAGTGTGTGTCACAAGATTACACTCTACCAGATAAGTCGACATACATAAAGAATTTCATACTCTACCTGATTGTTCGATTAGCCATCTCTCGCAGAGCATGGATTAATGATTTCACCACTTAACTTGCGAAGGTCGGGAGCATCGAATAGATTCAAAAACACAATGGATGAAAATGTAAAATAAGTAACTTGTAGCATATGCAAAATAACCTACTCATCGTGCCCTAATATTAACAAATGATGGTACATTTTCCAATAGGATAATGCTTTTCTTTTCGGTTGTAATGCACTACTTAGATTTTACAATATTAACACTATTATATTTGTGATTCTTTTCTGACAGGTACGATGGCAGAGGAGCACCGCCCGCCAACTAGACTTCGGCGACATAGCCATGCTAGGGCCACCATCAGCTGCGTGATCGCCCCATCTCGCACTGACGACACACCTCGAGGGTGACCATATTAATCGGGAAGAAATGTCACATGGTTTAGGATTTAGGATAGTATACTTTTGTATCTGTACTACATTTTATTTATCTGTTTTATTACAAACTTAAGAGTCATGTACAAATTTGGTTTTGTCATAATGAACTTCATATTATTTGTCCATTTCAAATGAATTGGTTAATTTTATATATGATTTTCATCCATTAAACTATTATCAACTTGATGCGTCACGAACCATTTCCCTAAACCGTGATGCTGTTGCTTATCTCACACAAATCACACCTTAAAAAAAATAACTTGAAGCTAGTCTCTCAGGGAGAGTGGCTTCACATCTTAAAAAAAATTAACTTGAAGCCAGTCGCCCAATTAGTGGCGACATCAATTGTTGCCAATTAAGCCCCAATTAATCGGTATCAATATCACGCACCACCATGCAACATCTAACCGACGCATGGCGCTTGCCACTAATTCACTCTACCTATTCTTAAAAATTTTTTTATTAATACTTAATTACTTAATTAAGCTTCTAACCATACTTAGTTTAAAAAATTGCCTCAATGGTCCTGCATGGTTGGTAGATGTTCCAAGAGACAAGAACATAATAGTTGAAGTCATGGAGTCCCTTCATATTCCAAGAGGAGTTCGACGTGTTTGTAACACTAAATCGGCAAAACAGATGTGGAAGAAAGAGTTTGATATAAGCTATGTTGGGTTCAAGAAGGTGGCACTTAGTCTCTAATCTCACCACCGTAATCTTGAATCCTATCTCCGATCGATCCTCAGAGGAGATGAACCAAGGATGACTCATTTTTCCGACAACTGTAAGCAAGAAACCCTCCCGCTCACAACTTCCTCCTCTCATGCACGCTCGGCTCATCCACACCGAAATCCTGTAAATCTTTTTTTTTTTGCTTCATGAGGTTCCTCCGACAAGAAAAAGATAGATCGAAGAACCATAAAAGTTGCTTCTGTCATAAATTGCCACTTTCGCAAGTGACATCAGGCATGAGGTACAAGCCAGATATGTTTCATCGATTCTTTCCTTGTTATTTAATATAAGAGATTTTCTCCAATGGTCATCCTGGTGAGCTCGCCTTTCTTTCTTCCGAAAGAGATGAGAACATGGCTGCTACATTAAAGCTGGGTCCAAAGCGGAAGTTTTTCATCTCGATGGCCATTCATGGAGTGGCCTCTTCAAAAAAAAAGTTGATCGGTGAATATCATGTTGAAAATGGAAAAGGTGCCTTTTGTAGGTTCATGATCTTCCTGGAGGTGCAAAAACATTTGAGCTTGTGGAAAAGTTTTGTTATGATGTTCAAATTGAGTTACGTTCTCACAATGTTGCCGCTCTACGATGTGCTGCTGAACACTTCTTCATGACTGAAGAATACTTTGGAGAAAATCTTATTTTCCAGATCGAAAACTTTCTGAATGAAATTTTTTGGGAATTGGAAGGACTCAATGAAAGTTCTTGAAACCTGAGGATCTCCTTCCCCTTGTCGAAGAACTACATATTGTAACTCGATGCATCAATTCATTGGCAATGAAGGCTTGTGCTGATCCAAATCTATTTGGTTGGCCAATGTCCTCGATCTTCGATGAAGAGCTCGAGATGGCAACATCTTATGGAATGTCATATCCACAATGAGAAGCCAAAGGCTTGAGTCGAATTAGTGGTTCTCTTATATTCAATTCAAAGAAGTATTTTTGAGGATTGAGCAGAAATTCCAGCTTTCATGATGCCACCATGCTCATCTTGTTCCACCAGACGCATTGTCCAAAGCAAGCAAAGGGCTCTCTTGGAGGAGATAGTTGGATTGCTTCCAGAGAAGGGAATAATAACCATAACTTTTTTTCTTTACTTTGAATTGCAATCATCTTGCGTGGTAGACCTACTTGTTGGGAGAATTTGGACAAAAGAATTGGAGCACGCTTAGATGAAGCTTCCTATGAAGATGATGGCACATACTGTGCTATTGATATATACTTTAAGGTTTGAAGACCTCTTTATGCTCATCAGGGTGTAAGGAGATGAAATTCGGCTATGGTGTCACAAGACACTACTCGCTACGCTCATCAGGGTGTACCGGGTAGGTCAAAATAGTTCCGATGTAGCTCTTATGTGGGGATGACGTCAGAATACTGCCAAAATGCTGTCGAAATTTGGAATATTTGCACATATATTAGCTTTTATGCAGGTGATTGAAGGCCTCGTTATGCTCATTAGGGCGTAACGGGATTGAAGGATGACCAAAGTACTTCAAAACACCAATCATCATGCTCATCGTATGATAAAGTAATACTCGATGCGCCTTATACGGGATGATGTCAGCTAAAATTACCAAATCTTTTAACTAAAAAAAATGGAAGAATAAAATTAATCGACTTAAGAATGTTAAATAAGGAAACCTAAAGCTAAAATTCAAATTAAAAACTCTAAACAATAAAAAGTGAGAGGAAAAATAGCATATAACAAACACAAAAGTAAATTAAAAGAAGAGGGGGAAAATGAAAGCTACCCTGAGGGATAAATCTTCTTTTAAAAGAATAGATTAAACTGTCTTTTGGAATCTAAATCAAAATGCCTTCTTCGCCACCGGATCTGCAACTCTTTATACAAGCAGATAGAAGGCGATATTAAATCAAAATCTACAGAAATCATAAGGCTTCCTTTGATCAAAAAATTAAGGAATTTCATTCTAATTATGATTTTTAAAATCAACGAAATCACTAATTAGGTGAAATTATTTAAGCTATAAATACCTGCATGTGCTCATACATAGAGATTTCAAGTGCAAATTTTAATGTTTAAAAAGGCTGCGCAAGCTAAAGTTGAAATTAAATGAAAAATCTGAAATCAATCCCATACTCAAAAATAAAAAACTACCTAAATTCTTAAATACACCCGCATGTGCCCTGACACTATGCCGAATGCTTAAATTCAAGTGTCTGAGGATGCTGCGGGGGTTGTTTCCCAGTTTAGTCTTAGGACTGGGTCTGGATTAACAAAACTTAAAAACTTGTAATAAGAGTTTCAAATCAGTGAAATGTCTAAAAATACTGATTCTGTTAAGTGACAGTAGACCTAACCCTCTGTTAGCAGCTAAGTAGAGTTGACAGAATTTAAAGCTCTTAAACATATTCAAATTAATCAAATTTTCAAATGAAATTAAATGAAAATCTAAAATTAATCTCATAATTCAAACATAAAATTACCAAAATTACAAATACACCGATCTTTACACGTCAATGTTGAAATTCAAGTTTTGAGGATGTCGCAGTTGCTTCGTTTAGTCTTACAGAAGGTTAACAAAACCTAAAAAACCTATAATAAGAGTTTCAAATCAGTGAAATGTCTGAATAACTGATTCTGTCGGGTGACAGTAGATCTAATCCTTTGTTAGCAGCTAAACAAAATTAACAGGATCTAAAGCTCTTAAATATATCCAAATTAATCAATTTTTCAAATCAAATCAATTTTCAAATATCAACCTAAAAATATTCAAATAAAATTCTATCATTAAAACTTAAAAATCAAACTCAATATATCCACCTTTCACAACTATTTGTTGGAGATGATAAATTAAGAAAACTCTAGCTCACAAAGGAGCCAATATCAAATCAAGTGTTCTACTATTCACTCTCAATCAATCTCACGCCATAAGGAAGTGGCTCGTGTCCTCTCGACTACTGGCCGGCCAAGAGTCACTGAAAGCAATTACAAACCGAGTCCTCGACGGTGGTTTGACCCCGACTCCATTATATTACGATCATCAGTAGCCCGTATACTCCCCAACGACTCTATCCTTTGAGTTGTGAATCATAGGGTATACTTGATAGGGCAAACAACTCTTTGTCAGCTAAGGTAAACTTAAGATTGTCTCCTCACAAACACCACCGGGTCTATAAGATTTCTTGGACGACGTAATCCATGTTGTGATGAGGATCCTCATCGTTGGGTCGACTACCCTCATTTGACTAAGTAGACTGGTGGATCCCCGGGATGATGGAACCATGGGATCTAGATCGCACGCCATCATTCCCCCAACCATATGATTTAAGCTAAAATGATGAATTTGATATCTCTAATTCTAAAACTCTACATGTTGCTACTATACGCTACGCATTTAGTGATCTAATGACTAGCCTTTAAAGTTCTCCTCACTTATCGGGAGGGGTAATTAACTATAGGGGCTTGCTATAGAAACCCAAAAACTAGATCTAAAGTCCTCACCAAATGAGGATGAAATCTGCAAGTGTCTTATCTACTATTCCATCTCTGCCTTCTAAAAAATTGCACCAGACACTTTAAACTACTCTTTCATCAAGAGGTCTGGCAATTTTGAGCCCACAATTGATTATACCGATCTCAATAAAGCTTGTCCGAAAGATAGTTTTCCTCTCTCTCAGATTAATCAATTGGTCGATGCTACGTCTAGACATCAAATGCTCAGTTTTTTGGATACTTACTCTAGATATAACCAAATAAAAATGGACCCAACGGATGAAGAAGCCATAACATTTCAAACATATAAATGTTTATATTATTATCAAGTTATGCCGTTCAGGTTAAAAAATGCTAGTGCTACCTATCAACGCCTTATGAATAAGGTTTTTAAAGACCTCTAAATGAGGTATATGTGGATGATATGTTAATAAAAAGCTTGGAAGAATCACAACATATTTCTGACTTAGAAATATGCTTTAACCTTCTTCGATGTTATAACATGCGACTTAACCCAACCTAGTGTGCTTTTGGGGTTACGTCGGGAAAGTTTCTTGGGTTTATGGTAACCCGCCATGGGATTGAGGCCAATCCCAAGAAAGTTAAAGCCCTCAGAGATATGGCTCCTCCAAAGAATATCAAAGAAGTTCAACATTTGAAGGGACGAATTGCTGCCTTATCCCGCTTCCTAGTACGTTCTGGGGATAAATACTTGCCATTATTTTAAATACTAAAGGGAGCTAAAAATAATAACTTTCAGTGGACTGATGAATGTCACCTGCTTTTGAGCAACTAAGAGAGTATTTAGCATCTCCACCCTTACTATTCAAGTCTATTCAAGGAGAGATGTGATACTTATATCTTGCGCCCATGCGATAAGATCAATTTTAATGCGAGAAAAAAATGGGATACAACGACCAATTTACTATGTCAGCAAAATTCTCTCTAATATAGAAAGTCGTTATCTACTAGTAGATAAGATGGCTCTTGCTTTAGTTTTCTCAGCAAAAATTACGCCTATACTTCCAAGCTAACACCATCAGCGTTTACACTCATTTACCATTAAGGGTCATTCTACGTAAAACCGAGGCATCCGGGAGGTTAATTAAATGGTATGTAGAATTGGGAGAGTTTGATATCCATTTCTACCTCGATATAAAGTCTCAAGTACTCGCAGACTTTATAGTGGAACTGCTCCAACTCTAAATGAGCTATCTACTACGCCCCTTTTGTCTCCTCAATGGACCCTCTATATTGATGGAGCTTCAGGAAATACTGATGTCGGAGCAGAAATCTTACTTATTTTCCCCCCAACATGATACCTTAGAGTATGGACTTCACCTAAAATTCCCTACAACCAATAATATGGCTGAATATGAGGCTCTCATCGCAGGGTTGAGACTTATCATCAATTATGAAGCTCAAGACTTAGTGATCCACACTGACACTCAGCTTGTCGCCTCCCAGGTTGAGGGAAACTTTAATACTCATAATCCTCAGCTGGCTTAATACCTTAGCTTAGTAAAGTCACTTCTTACCCATTTCAAGACACATCAAATCATTCACATACTGCAAGAGAAGAATACTCGAGCTGACGCTCTTGCTAAGCTTGTTACCTCTGCTACGGAGATTTATTTAAGTGAAAGCATGTTGAAGAAATATATTTTCCTAGTATCCAAGGGTCATGGGTAATACAAGAAATTAATGAGATAAAAGAACTTTTGCGGATGGACCTCATCCTATCTTTTCTACAAGAAGGGACCCTTCAAGACCCAACTCGCACTTGTCTCAAGAAGCTTTAAACTTTATTATTATAAGAGGTGAACTATACAAACGAGCTCTTTCTGAGTCATACTTCAAATACCTCTCACCATAGGTCGACACGATTAAGAGAGGTTCACTGGGATATGTGGAGAACACCTAGGGAAGCTAGCCCTTAAAATTATAAGGTAAGGGTTCTATTGGCGATGAAACAATGCCTTTGAGTTCACAAAAAAATATGTGCAAGTTGTCGTTGTAACCTCTCTAACCCACATGCAAGCTCTCATCCCTTCAAAGCCCGGCCTTTTGCTAATGGGGAATTGATATCATGGGACCTTTTCAATGTTAAGGCAATAAAAGTTCATTTTAGTTGCCGACTACTTCACTAAATGGGTGGAAGTCTAACCACTCGCTAAAATCAGGAGACAAATGCTAAATAATTTATTTGGAAAAATATAAGAGGTCTTCTTCAGAAGATCATCACTATAATCTAAATTCTTACCGGAAAAAGTTTTTCTTTTGTAAAGATTTTCGTAAAGATCTTCACATTCGATGCATCATAGCCATCCTCAAACTAATGGGATTGAACCGCCAGCACTATACTCAAAAGGGTTAAAACATGTCTTGAGAAGGTGGGGCAATGGGTTGATGAGCTCTCTAATGTTCTTTGAGCTTACCACACTTTATCACGAACTTCGACTGGTGAGACACCAAATAACTTGTGTTTCAGTACAGAAGCTATTATACTAGTAGATATCCGGATTCTAAGTCTAAGAGTTCAATCATTCGATCATGATAGTAATGAAGAAAAAAACTCGGACTTACTTCCCAAAACTTGACATGGCCCTTGCTTCCTGGGTAGCTCATCACTTCAATAGAGAGTAAAATCCCATCCCATATCTATCGGACTTGGTCCTCTGAGGCAAGGCCCTTCAATAAACTCTCACCTCTTTGGGATGGCCTTTATATGGTTATAGCTATGATCAAGCTGGAACCATTCAAGCTCAAGAATCCAGATAGAAAAACTTTACCTCGAACTTGAAGTGCCGAGAATCTCCGAAAATATTATAAGTAATTTCTACTGCATAATTATTGCAACTTTTATTTTGTCTCGTTTGTCATTTTCTCTTCAAACTTATATCTGTATTAAAATCATCTTATGATTTTATCACCAACCTTATATGAGTAATGAATTTATAGCTTTTTTTTTTTGAGCTTGTTACATATAAACAATCTCCATCATTTAATTTTCCCACTTTAGAAATGCACAACTCATGCTGTATCTTAGTCGGGGCAAGATCAATCCCAAGGGGACTTGATCAGACCTCTTCCATATTGGTAAGAAGTCAAGTAACACTTTGGCTAATGCCTAGGATAGGTCAAAAGGTCCTTGGTGGACATCCCACGGCCTCTTCCATACATGTAAGACGTAAAATAATGTTTTGACTAATCCCTAGGATAGGCCAAAAGGTCCTTGGTCGACTTCCCACCCATCCACAGTTAGCATCGTCAAATAATATTCTGACCAATCACCTTGGATAGGTAAAAATAAAACAAGAGCAGATCACCCAAAAAATTTTTTATATCATTCACAACGACATGATATAAGAAAGAATCAAAATTTTGGATACGATATAACAATATATAGATAAAAGAAAAAAATGCATCCTCAAGTGATACTACATGATATCAACGCCCTCCTCTGGAGATGCTCCTTAAATTCACTCTGGACCCCTTCATCTCTTAAACTTGGCAAAGGATTTTAGACACTTGGCTGGGAGATAGATTCTTAATACTAGCTCTGATTTTGTGATGTACCATGCGATTCCTTTAGGAACCCTCGAATGAAGTCTTCTTAAACATTGGTGCTCCAAGTCCTTCACTTCAACATCAAGAATATGATTATGAGCTTCCTGGACATGGTCCTCGATAATATCATGATAAGCTAGGAAGTTATTAAAGTCTTTCACTGCCTTCAAGGAGATTTTATTTGCTTCCTCTTCTGACATTATAAGCACTTTCTCAGAAAGACAATCATGTAATGCTTTCTTCTCTAGTTCGAGTGCTTTCTTCTCCAAATGCCTTGAGTCTTTTCTCTTTCTGGCGAGTCTTTGCCCTCACCTCAATCAGCTCATCACGAGTGTGCTCCACCTCCTCACGCTAGAGAGAAAGAGAAGTTGACATGTTTGCTAGCTCAGTTCTACACCCGGTTAGTTGATCCTCCAGAGTCACCACTTCTTTGGCCTTAGCACTCATCTTTCGCTCATACTCTCCTTGCAGATATTTTACCTTCACAAATTCAATATTCCATTCATAGGCGACTAAATGAGCCATCTCTAATGTTTGACTTTCCTACAAAAAAATCATCATAAATATTACACAAAGAAAAAAAGGAAAAGAAGACAAATAGGAGAAGAGTACTAATTTATCCTCTTGACGCCAATGCATGCTTTAACACCTCTTCGTGCAACTTCAGAAATGAATTCCCCATTATGAGTTGAGATAGCTAAGCTCTCGAGAACCGTGAGCATCTTCTCCACAAATATTTGACGTAGTCACCTCGGCACATGTCTTCTTTTTCTTTAAAGAAGAAATATTACTATCACCGTGATTTCGTAATGAGCTTTTTGAAAGAATCCTGTGAATATGAGGAGACTTTTCATCACCTTTACTTGATCTCTTCAGTGGAAGAGCATGAGATCTCCCTGCCTGAATGGTAAGGCCAACATTGAACATTCTATATTCAATTATATATTTGCCAATGTGACATAACTCATATTGTAAGCTTCCTACATCAGGAATATTAAGAGTCATTAAGATTTCATTCTCTTCAATCAAATGGATCAAGGCCATTCTTTCCCATCTCTCGGACTCATTTTTTACAAAAAAGAATCCATTAGACCAATTTCTAGATGGATCTTGTGCTAAAAATTCTATCCAATTCTTTATAGCCTGATAAGAAACACGTCGGGCATGTGAATCTACGCATTATTAGATGTCCAAAGTAACACCACACTCTCTAAAGAAGACAGTCAATCCAACGATGATCATTAAAGCTCGAAATAAAATTGTGACAAAGCTACTGCATATTTTAAAGATCTCAATCAATTCAGGAGCTAAAGGGAATCGCAGTCCCGCATGAAGAATCATCTCAATAGTAAAGTATCCGGAGGCGGTGAGCTCGATCGGACTTTTGGCAACAATAACCACCAACTCATTAGAAGTGAAATTTTTGCTACGGAGCACCATTAAACTATCTACTATGATAGTGGATGATATATCATCTGTGACTGTCATGCTATGGGTTTTCTTCTGACCATCATCCCGTGAAAATATATAATAAATAAATAAAAATAGAGAGAAAAAGATAAAAATCTCAGAATTTTGAAGCAACTCACTCACCCAATACTTGGGCATATCCTTTTCGACTCACTGAAAGCTTTGGATAACATTTTTCACCTACGATCGATGAAAAGTATACATATGAGATAAAAAGAGTTATTTCTCTCTAATGATACTTTGAAATTACCTGACTTTTGAGTCATTCGATGGATGGTTCCTAATTGACACTTCTCGCTATCTTGGGCTGAACCATCCATTGGAGTTTCAAAAAATCTAATTTCCTACAAGAAGAAGTATAAACTATGGACCTTGATCGCCTCCAAACCCCGTCAGTCCGACGAGGACAATTGACGCCTCTTTCAAGGGAAACCTAGAGCCTCGCAGTATGAGCTACGGGCTTTGATCGCCTCCAAACTCTCGGTGGAAGAAGGCCTGCCTCATTCATGGAAAAAAAGCTCGTCTTGCCTCCAAACCGGTCGTCCGAGGAAAGTTGACACCTCTTTGAGGGAAAATCGAACCTGGTATGCTATGGGCCATGATCTTCCAAACAGTCGGTCCGATGAGGATAGTTGATGCCTATTTCGAGAGAAAATCAGAGCCTCGCCGAATAAACTATGGGCCTTGATTGCCTCCAAACCCGGTCGGTCCGATGAGGACAGTTGATGCCTCTTTCGAGGGAAAACCGGAGCATCGTCGTATAACGCCTAATCACCTTCAAACCCGATTTGTCCAGGCGAGTTGACATCTTTGAGCCTCACCATATGAGCTATGGGTCTTGATTGCCTCAAAGCGATTGGTCCGGCGAGGGAGTTGGCCTCTTCGAGGTGGCGGGGCCTCGCCTGAACTGCCATGATCGCCTCAAACCCGGTTGGTCACGAGGGCGGTTGGCCTCTTTGAGCCTCGTTGTATGGTATGGGCCTTGATCACCTCCAAATCTAGTCGGTCCGGCGAGGCAGTTCTCTTTTGAGAAAATGAATCACCTCCGTATGAGCTACGGGCCTTGATCTCCAAACCAGTCGGTCCAATGAGGGCAGGTGATCTTTTGAGAAAACCTCAGTATGAGTTCTGATTAGTAAAGAGAATGACCTTCTCTTAAGAAAAAGGTCAAAACTTCGCTAACAAAAAGAAAGAAAAAAAAAAAAAAAATTTACCCTAGCCCTTGAATTTTTGCTATATAATTTCTCTTCCAATGCAGAAGAATACTAAAATATATGGGTTGTTGTGTTATTTGACCATAAAAGGGTTTTATAGATCCACTCTAAAGGAAAGAGAAAATAAATTTTAAAAAATCCATCTCCTCATTATAGTATTTAATTAGAAAAAAAATCTCATTATGACATTTAATTTTAAAAAAAACTCTCCTCCTTATGATATTTAATTTTAAAAAAACCCTCTACTCATTATGAAATTTAAATTTTTTTAAAAAACTCTAATCATTATGACATTTAATTAAAAAAACTCTCTCTCGTTATGGCATTTAATTTAAAAAAAAACTCCATCTCTTTCAAGACTAAATGATATATATATATATATATATATAATCAAAGAAATAAACATTGATAATTAATTAGTTAATAAATAAATTAATACATATAACATATGTAATTACAAATCGTAATAATAGGTAAAGTTATTTTATTTTTTAAAAAATTAATATATTTTTGGATGAAATAAGTAATGATATCCAAAAATAGGTGGGCAACTAATATGATACTGAAAATTTCACTAATCGAAGCACGAATCTTGATGTCGAAAGTAATCTAATTTTGAGTTAAGACTAACCCAGATCAAGCGCTTAAAATATAATTGAAAATTTTGTAATATCAGTCGGCTCCTAAATATGAAGTGTTTATAGTCAAATCGAGCTTCTTGACGAGTCAGATCAAACAAGCCTAAGATCTCCTAATTCTGGCTTCATTTGTGTATCCAAATACTTAAAATACATCAGATGATCGAAGGAATCATTTCGAGCCGTTCGATGGAGTGGTTTGAATTTTGTATATATTTATAGAATAGTTACTCCTGCATGAATAATTCATCATTCTTCACATGAGAGCTCAAGCTAAGAGAAGAGGGAGTTCTAAAGCTTGAAAATCCTCCCGATAATCGTGCCACCACTCGGTGATTGCGGACCACTGCGTGTTGTCGTCGTCGTACCATCACCGGTCCTGCTGGTCACCACCGTCTCGTCATCACCACCACCATTGTCCGCGCAGGTCCGGTCCCAGTCGACGCATCACGGTCACCACTTCGTCGTTCGGTCCGCGTCACCAACCCACCATTAATCATCATTGTCTTTGACCATCATCGATCACCACATTCGCCATCGCTCGCCATCTCCACCGGTCATCACCACCGTGTTGATGCATCGCATTTGTTCACCATCACCAAAACGCCACCAACAAGTTATAACCTAACCATAAAGCTCGTACTGATTGTGGGATTTTATTGCTCTCACATACAATTCTTTAATCCAGAAAAACTTTGTACTCAAACGGATACATAGGAAGATTTTCTTGGGCTAAGAGTGATTTTACCCTCTTCCGGATTTTTCCATTAAAATTGGAGTTCCTTATTTTGTTTTCAACTATTTGCGTACGTGCTGGATTTTCCATTGAAGCTAAGGCATGGAGTTTCATTCTATCGCAACTGGTTCTCTAGCACGCAATAACTAATTTAATATCTAAATTACATCAATATACAAATGGTCGAGTTACTGACTCTCTCCTCACTCAACAAGCCAGAAAAGTAGTGATAGAGCTCGTCGTCACATAATGGTAGCTATTCAATCTCAAGCTAAATTCATCTTAGTGATTAAAAATAACCATAATCTATGATATCTTTCTACTTGATCGATAGACTAAGACAATCTGAGGAAACAACTCTTAACCCAGAGCTGCCTCAAATTAATCTCTATTTTGCCTAAAGGGTGATATCTCAATCTATTTTCAAATAATCTGATCAAGCTTAAAGCACAAATCGAGCCAATCTCCTCATCAAGTCCATCAAAGTAGAAATCACAGGACTGAGGAAGCAATTCCATAGTTCACACAAAATCAATGATCGAACTAAAAGAATTTCATGATTATTCAGTCTATTAAAGCACACATCACTAGACTGATGATTCAACATAGACCTAGTTTATGTTGGAAGGTAGGGTCATCTATACACACCCTTCAATGAATCCATTAAAGTAGCAAGCCATGATTCATTGCGTACATACACTTCCTAACAAGTTGATATGGACAAATTAGGTCAGTCCTTCATCAAGTCCGTCAAGCCTAAAGTTGGGACAGAAGGAATTTCAAATCAGACAGATAAACCAACTCCCGTCCTTCATCAAAACGAATAAACTAATTTCTCCAACAAACTCAACCAAGCATGAAGGGTTGGAGGAAACTCAAATCTACGATGACATAAGAGAAAGAGATCTTCAACAAAGCAATTGAAGTAGAAAGTAGATGGTGTAAGAATTCTTATCTATCGACAAGTCGATTCGAAATCGTCAAGCTCGTCATTTAGCATGTCCTAAATAAGGCATCATACTAATAAAATTTTTTGTAAAAGCTCACGTAAGTTAGTGCAATCAAAGCTGAAATGATCTAAGTTCTGTGGCCAACCCAAAGGGTCAACCAGTTTCAACAAACATGACTCGCTCCATGCATGAATCGCATTTCTTGACCTCTACATATGTGTCATGAGTCGGGTCAAGCCCACAAGTCAAATTCGATGGACTTGAAGGACAAAGTGCAATCGGCTCAAAATGCACGGGCGTCACCAAAATGGTGAAATGATCTCCAATCGATGAAACGGACTTGGCGTCGAGTTCGAATGTCGAAATTGATCGATATAAATATTTTTAAAATATAATGAGCAATCAATTAAGCATCTATCAATTTAACACATATCGGTCGGAAGCTACGGCCGAAACTAAACGACATCCGTTCACAAAATTGATCACATTGTTAGCTTTGAAATGTCGAAACCTATCAAATGAGGGTGTCCACACTCAATTCAGATAAGTTTATGTAAACATCAAATGGTCAAAAGCAATAATGCGTATTTTGGCGAAAGTGACTTCGACTAAAGTCGCCAAATGACCTCCGTTCACGGAGACTACCAATGTGTGCGGAAAGTCAAAATTACTTGAATATACATCCAATTTGATTAAGGTTATTGTGCTTAAATTTTATCAAAATTAGCATGTATTTCGAGATAAATATACTTAATTATCCTCTAACTGCAACACACTTGAAACTTGTAGTCACCCTTATCCATAATAAATCGCTCATTCTAGCCAATAACCGATTAGCAACTCATCCCTTTGTCAGCCCTCTTCACGTGGAGGTCATAAAAAAAGGAGATAATTATCTCCTATGCATGCTACAGCTGCCCCTAGTGGATATCTTCCACGGCCTATCACTCCTTTGGCTGGACCTTCTCTCTTCACATAAAAAAACTACATCTCCATCTCGCTAGAGGAACACACAAAAAGCCCGATCAAACCCTCAGCAAGCTGCTGCTCTCTTCTATCCCTCTCGATCTCCATCCCGCACCAACGTTCAGCCTACTAATCTCCAAGCCAAGCTGTCCTCAGCCAGAGTCTCATGCTTTCCTCCCTTTAAAAGTAGGCTATCTCAGCCCTTGAAGCCCTCCAACGACTACCGTACTTGGAAGAGAGATCAGCTACAAATGGTAAGGAGAATGAAGGTATCCTAAAGAATCAAACAGTGGATTCTATGTTTTCTAAAGACGATGAGAAGAGAATTCTAGTGAGCACTAAAGGAAGGGGCTTCACAACAAGATTATTCCAGTTGGTTCAGGGAACTTAGATATTGCTGTATAATGCATTAAGGAGGATGTAATTAAAGATCTGAAATTGGCTTCATCAGAAGTTCAGAGGCTGATGTATGTAAACTATTAATCTTTGTAGAAATGGGAATATATTATCTCATATTTTTGTTGGGCTTCATGCTAGTGGTGATCTATCAGTAAACATACCAAAGGCATTTGTTGATTGTGAGCAAGTGAAAGCTCTTATTAGTGTTGGTTGTTGTTACAACTTACTCTTTGAAGAAAGTTCTGATAAAACGAACTCACTATCTGGTTTCCA
>CM038221.1:66257836-66368538 GCA_021442155.1 Cymbidium sinense
GTTTCACTTCAGCTGGTCAGCGCCACCGCCGGCGATCCCAGTAGCGTCCACATCCTTCTTGGATATTTGGACTTTATTAGCGCTTCCATCGGCGTGTGCCAACCAAGCTCTTAATTTTACTAATCATATAAGTATTAGGACATTAATTTATTTGCTTAAACTTAAAATGATTTTTCTTTGAAGAGATGAGCAGGGAGGTAAGAGTTTTTTTAGAAACAAAGCTCTTGATCATCTTATATTCGGCGCCAGTCAATAAGCTCTTAAGTTTATTAATTATATAAATACTACAATGGCATACTGATTAATTAGCTTAAATGATTTTTGGAAGTTTTTGTTTTGGGGGTGGTGAGTGATCTCGAGCTGAAATCTGTAACCTGCGCAGATAACAATAACAGAGGATTGGTGGGCGAGCCGGCGTATCTTGAGCCGCCGTTGATCCCTCTCCTTCCGAATATCACCGCCGGTGAGATAAAATTGGGGGTGACGTTTCACGTAAAGGAAGAACAAGGGATCCCTGGCGCAGTGATCGTGAAGAACCGCCACCTGGCGGAATTCTTACTCAAATCGATCACCATCGACGATTTCCCCGGCAAGGGCCGCATCCACTTCGACTGCAACTCATGGGTCTACAACGTCAACAAGTACACTTACGACCGCATCTTCTTCGCCAACGATGTAAGGAAAACATCACTCTTAACCTCTTGTTTTCTCACCTTCGTAGTTATTCTCATCAAAAGGTTTGTGCTTTGTAGACGTATTTGCCGAAAGACACGCCGGGACCGCTGAAGCCGTACAGGGAGGAGAGCTCCGGCACCTGCGAGGAGACGAGGTGAGCCGGCAGCTGGAGGAATGGGACCGCGTGTACAACTACGCGTACTACAACGATCTCGGCAACCCGGATCTGAACAAGGGCCTCGCCAGTTCTAGGCGGGTCAGGAGTACCCTTACCCCGTCGCGGCAAGACCGCTCGCCCACCCACCAAGACTGGTAAGCCTTAAGAGCTGAACGTTCAAGTGTGTGAAAGATCAGCAGTGTTACTTTGATGATTTAATGATGACGAAGGAAAACTTTGCAGATCCGAATAGCGAGAGCAGTTGTTCTCGCTGGATACTAACATCTATGTGCCGCGGGACGAGCGGTTCGGGCACCTTAAGATGTCGGATTTCTTGGCTACACCATTAAAGCAGTGGCCAAGTCATTGCTGCCTGTTCTTGAGCTGTGTTCGACGGAACGTCGAACACTTTCGACAGCTACGAAGACATTCTTAAGCTCTATGAAGGCGGGTTGCCGCTACCGGATATTCCTCAGGTGAAAGCGCTCCTCGATGCTATACCTCTAGAGTTGTTCAAAAGCATACTCACTCCAACCAAAGGACAGCGAGCTTTTCTCAAGTTTCCCGTGCCACTGATCATACAGAGTTGGTCTTCAATTTCTTATCTGTTTGATAAAAAAAAAGGCTCTTTTTTCCCCTGTTTCTGATCCATCGTTTCTACTTTCCAATTTGAAGATGACAAGTGGGTATGGATAACTGATGAGGAATTTGCGAGAGAAATGCTGGCTGGAGTGAACCCTGTCATCATCGAGAGGCTAAAGGTATGATTTTGATGTTTCAAGATTATGACTTTAGCTTTCGTTTTAGATTAAAAAAAAGTAAGCTGGAGGAACAGTGCTCAAAAGCAAAGAGAGCTAACAGTAACTCTCCTTCTAAAAGGAATTCCCGCCGACCAGCAATCTCGATTCAAGAGTCTATGGAGACCAGAATAGCACAATTACAGCAGAGCATATAGAGCAAAATCTTGACGGCCTCACAGTGGAACAAGTAAGTGTCTCCTCTCACCACTTTAACTGGTTCCCGTTGAGAAAGAGCATACAGTGACTTCATTTCTGTCTCTTTTAGGCGCTGAATGGCAACAGGCTGTTTATTATCAAATATCATGACACGCTTATGCCTTATCTAGCACGAATCAATTCAACCTCGAACAAAGTCTACGCCACCCGAACGCTTCTCTTCCTCAGAGAAAATGGCACTCTCAAGCCAGTCGCCATCGAGCTCAGCGTCCCGCATCCGGAGGGCGAACAGCACGGCGCTGTAAGCACCGTCTACACGCCGGCAGATTTCGGCGTCGATGCTGCGATCTGGCAACTAGCCAAGGGCTTTGCAACCGTCAATGACTACGGCGTACACCAACTCATCAGCCACTGGTGATGGGTCCAATTCCCCTGATTCTCTCTTTCAACCTTCTCCTCTGTTTGCTGATAAAGTACTTTGGCAGGCTACGCACCCACGCAATCATGGAGCCTTTTGTCATCTCCACGAACAGACACCTCAGCGTTCTCCATCCCATCAACAAGCTCCTCGTCCCTCACTACCGCGACACAATGAACATAAACGCCCTCGCTCGTCAGGCTCTTGTCAACGCCGGCGGTATCATCGAGTTCTCCGTCTTCCCTTCTAAATACGCCATGGGTTGTCGGCTGTCGTCTACAAAAGCTGGAATTTTACCGAGCAGTCCCTCCCCGCCGATCTTCTCAAGCGGTATAGCTCCAATCTCGACAATCAGCAAACATCCCGACTTATTAGATGAAATCTAACTATCCAAAATCAATTGAACAAACACTGCTAATAGAATATTGAAAAGTCAGTGTATTTTATATCTGATCACAAGTTTTGTGCAGGGGAATGGCAGTGGAGGATCCATCAAGCCCTACTAAGCTCCGGCTCGTGGTCAAAGACTACCCTACGCCGTCGATGGCCTCACCATCTGGTCGGCGATCGAGTCATGGGTGACCGAATACAGCTCCATCTACTATCCAGACGACTCCGCCATCCGGAAACGACCCGGAACTCCAAGCCTGGTGGAACGAAGCCGTGGAAGTCGGACACGGCGACCTTAAAACAAGTCATGGTGGCCGAAGCTCGACTCCCTCCCGCACTCGTCCATATCTGCTCCACCATCATCTGGATAGCCTCCGCCATGCACGCCGCCGTCAACTTCGGCCAGTATCCCTACGGCGGCTACCTCCCCAACCGCCCAAGCCTGAGCCGGCTGTTCATGCCGGAGGTCGGCACGCCCGACTACGAGCTACTGAAAACTAACCCCGACAAAGTGTTCTTAAAGACGATCACGGGGAAGTTGCAGGCCATTCTCGAGATGTCGGTGATCGAGATACTGTCCACGCACGCGTCGGACGAACTGTATTTGGGCCAGCGTGCGAGCGAGGAGTGGACCAGCAATGATAAGGCGCTCCAAGCTTTGAAGCGGTTTGGTTCGAAGCTCAAGGAGGTGGAGAAGAAGATAGCTGAACTGAACGCGAATAAGAGCTTGAAGAACCGCGGCGGCTCATTGAAGTTGGACTACACGCTGCTGTCGCCTTACAGCGAGCAGGGGCTCACTGGGAGGGGGATTCCTAATAGCATCTCAATCTGATCGATTTGAACAAGACATGAGTGATCAAGTGACCAAGCTCTGATTTTGCGTTGTGAGGAATAAAAGATGACTGATCTGCAGAGTCTAGCAAGTGATTCATTTGCTAAATCACTGTGGCTGTACCATGTATCTGTATTAAAATAAATAAATAAATAATTAGTGAGTTTTGTGGTTCGGTACTTATTCTTAATTAATTGTTATCTTAAGTCAAAATCATTTGCTAAATCACTGTACTTAGTGTTGAAAGTGGATTAATTCAGTAAGAACTCCTACCTGCCTCAGACCTACCAAGTTGAAGATTTCAATAAGAATAGAGGGACTGAATATTATATAAATGATGTCATGATATGCAATTTATTAATTTTAATTACCACGATTCATGAGGGTGGAGACAAATTAAATAATTATGAGGTAAATATTAAAAAATTAGTATAATACTTGGGCTGCTGCTTCATGAAAGGTATGAAGATTTATATTTATTTCAATTACGATGTGATGAAAGTAGCTCTTAATTATAATAATATTTTTTATTATCGTATGATGAAATATCAATTATGATCTTTTGAGATGAGGCTAGAGAATAGAAAATCTTAGCATTGATATTGAAAATTAGTTTTTGATCTTGATATTATGCATTCGTTTCATTCGTAATGATGTGTGTCGAAGTTGTGACCAATAACAGATGATAAAGCTGACAGATATTAACCTTAGTATTGGTGGTGTGTATTAATATTAAAAACATATATTAACTTTGTACATAATAGTGTACATCAACACATATTGATCTTATATGCAACAATATGGATCAACACTATTAGCAATGACATATGATAAAGTTTAGGGTGATGAAGCATAAACAATTATAGTTTGATGCTAATGGTGAGCAATCATTATTGAACTTTAGAGGTAAGTAAGCTATAGTTGGGCCGGAGGATAGTCAATCATCGGTTGTTGGCGATGGGTGATCGAAGTTTGACATCAATGATCAAGTGATTATAATTGGGAATCAAAGGTCTAATGATTATAGTCGATTGTCAAAGTCATAAGTGGATTCAAAGGCTATAATCAGACAATGGAGGAGAGTCAGTCAAAGTAAGTTGTTGGAAGATAGATGGCTGCAATTGATTATTGAAAATAAGTGGTTGTAGTTTGATGTTGATGATCAAGTGATTATAGTTGAGCATCAAAGATCTTATTATTATCGATTGTCAAAGGCATAAGCAGATTTAGATAGAAAATTTTTATATATTTATACATCTAATATAAAAGAGTCATACTTTGGGCTCTATAAAACCAAAATCATATGACATAACTCCAATAACAAAGAGTTATTTGGTAATGTTACAATCCCATGTTAGTAATATTAATGTATTTTTGAGCATTTTAATTTAATTAATTAATGCTCCTTCAAAATTTATAAAAATTTTAATTAGTGATTATTTTAAGTTATTTAAAAAAAAAAAGTAAAGAATTTTGCCAATTTAACCTGTGATAACATACCAAATTATGGACAATTGAAGATGACTAATTACCAACAACTTATATTTATTTTTTAAATCTATTATTTTTTTTTATAAATTTTATTTTATATTATTTTAAGAAATAGTAAGTCATTTCAATGAAAATTTACAAATTTTACATATTTCTATTTATTAATCTAAAAGCTTTATATCATATTAATAAAGTGTTGTTAGCTAAAAAATTAATAGATCTCGATAAAGAGTGATTTAAAGTTGTGAAATTTTTTAAAGATAATAAGATAAGACACTAGATTTCATCCCTTATTTTGTGAGGACTTTAGATCTGGTTATTTTCTATGCAATATTAATTACCCAAGTAGTGAGAGAATTTTATTAAATTTAGTCTTAGATCGCTAAATACATAGAGTTTAAAATGAAATTCATCATTTAGCTTAAATGGTAAATGATGACATTCTAGATCATGGTTTAATATCAAGCAATTGTGGTCCATAGTCTTAAATATAGTGATAAAAGGATCCTCATAAATGATACATCATAAATCCTTAAAGGGTGGTTTTGTATGCAGAAAAGACTTAATTTTTATTAATGTCATCAAATACATGATTCACAACTCAAAGCGAGTCATTGGGAATGTTTAGTGAAGTAATATAATAGAGTCAAACTATTAAAATATATGCTTAATATGGACTTTTTTTTTAGAAAATTATGAGATTGATTGAAGTGACTAGAAGAACACAATTTGACATTAGCTCTTTTAGAGTTTTCTTAGTTTACCTCAACAAAGTTTTAATGTGGATAATGAGTTTGATTTAAATTTTTTTATGATATATTTCATTTAGTAGTTTGATTACTACTTTGATTTAAGATTTGGAATATGTTTAGAGCTTAGATTTTGCTATGTTTTTTTTAAATTAGCTAGTCATAAATTTCTCATATTTCATTTGAAATTTTATTATATTTTTAGATTTTTTTATAGATCTAGATAGAGAAACAAATAAAACACATAACTTGAATTTAAGTATTGACATAATATACACATAGGTATTTAACTTTTGATAGTTTTATTTAAAGTTAAAATTGATTTCATATTTTTTTAATAATTTGAAAATTGATAATTTGAATGTGTTTAAGATCATTGTAAATTATTTATTATAAAGAATTAAATCTCTCTATTTTATATTCTTAAGTTGTAATATTAAATTTTTTAAAATCTGATATAAATTTGCGATTAATATGTAATAATGGTGAAGTATAGTTGTATGATGATGTTGATTATATTGAAAGCGATAATCATATATGATTATCATTCAATTTGTTATAATTGCTATTGAGATCAATTTGTTAAAAGGTACTCATAAGTTTATTTTTTTTTATTTTAGAAGTCAAATGAATAATATATTTTGAAAATAAAATACTATTCAACAATAGATTAAAAACAAAAAAAAAATTATTTTATTATAATAAATATGAAATATAGAATGATATAATATGTGAAGATTAAATAATAATATTTTTTAATTCAATAATATTAAAATTTCCAAAAAATAATCTGATTTGCATTGTAAAAATTTTTTATTTAAATTTTATTTCATTTTATTCTAATAAAAAAGTGTTCAACTTCTCTTTATATAATAATCTAGACTCACTAACAAATAAACTCAGTCAGCATATGGACTTTTGTTATTTTCTAATTCTTATAGCAAAAGACAACAAGGCTTTATATTGGAAAACTTATCATTGCTTCTTTTTTTTGCTTGCTTTAATACATGCTTAAAATTTTTATAAACTAAATTTTCAAATTAGGCTTAAAAGTTTAATTAGGTAATTTATGAAAAAAAAAAAATTTAAAATATCTAGTGCTTGAGCGGTACATTGAATCAATAGTCGTCTTATGCTACCAGCTAATTTTAAGAAAAAAATTTGGGGTAATTCGATATTTTCTTATATCGGTTGTCAATTGACGATATCATTGGGCCGTAACAAAGTTACTTTCATATTAACAAAATTCTGCGATTGTAATCCGGATACGCAGTTTTTCAAATCCATCAAAAACTACGGTCACTTAAGAATAAAATTCATATCCTTTGCAAAATTTATTAATTTCTTAATAATATCCCATGCATCATACAATTATATCCAAACATAAGTATTATATTATAATATAATATCAACATCATCATCTCAATCACATTTCTAATTTAAGAGTTTAATAGTTATATCCTAATAGATAGACAACCACACAATTTAGTACATACAAAATTTATCTTATCTTAATGATATGATACTAAAAATTTCACAATGAAACGAATCTTGATGTCAAAGTAATCGATTGGTTAAGACAAGATCAAGCGCTTAAAATATAATTGAAAATTTTAATATCTGCTCTAAATATGAAGTGTTTATAGTAAAATCGGCGTCTTGATGAGGATCTAACAAAGCCTATCTTATGACTTTATTTGAGCATTCAAATACTTAAAATATATCAGATCGAAGGAATCATTTTGAGCCGTCCGATGGAGTGGTTTGGATTTTGCATATATTTGCGTCATTCCTCTAATCATAAATAACTCATCATTTTACATGAGGGGTAAAGAAGAGAGCTCAAAGCGAAAATCCTCAACATAATCGTGCCGCTTCGATGGTGCAAATTACCGTAAAATTGCCGACCAGTTGACCGTCGCCCGTCGCCATTCTGCGGTCTCGCCGTCAACCAACGTCGGCTTATCTTCAAACCATCGGTCCGCGCCACCACCATTATCAACCGTCTTGACCATGATGGTTGGTCCCCATGCTGATTCAGCAGGTCATCACCATCAGCTGTCATCGATATTGTTCATATCCGATCATACCAACCGCTTGCATAGCGTATTACGATTAAATTCCCGTGTTGACTTTCTCACGTCTGATTTAATCTTGTATCGGGAAAACTTTATTTTCTGAAACAAATACATAGTGGAAGATTTTTACTGAGCTAGGCCTCGTAGTTTTTTACCCTCTTCCTAGGGTTTTCCACGTAAAACATTCTGGAGTTCCTTATTTTGTTTACAACTATCTGCATGCGTGCTAGATTTTCCATTAAAGCTAAGGCATGAAATTTTATTCCTGGCGGTTCTCTCATCTGATAGTTTGATGTCGTGGGAAGAGAACCCCTCAATCTTTGTGAACAGCTTATGGCCAATAGGTGCAATACTCAGCAATGGGCCTCTGCTCCAACTCTCTCTGAAACCAATCCTTGAACCCGCTTGTCGCACTTTCCCCAATAGGCATGACCCTTCGGTGAAGGTGTCATGAATCTCTTAAGATTGTGTGTGGAATGGAAGAGTCTCAAAATGAGATAATCGACTTTTACGAATATAATAGCATTCTGCAAACATATCTCCCCAAGATGATCGTTAGGGAGGTCAAAATGCTTATCTGGGGCCTTCGTCGCCAATGAAGTTCCGCTTCGGGCGTGATCGCGACCTCCTTGACACCACAGGTTCTACTCATCCATTACTTGGCTCAACCGTGATAATCCACCAATTGTGGGTAGCAGCGCGTTCTCATGTTGACTCCACCCATCAAGTTATCGTGCGGAATTACAAGCGGCAGTAGAAGAATTCCATTATAAAGATGAAAATCTTCCTCTCATCAGTCTTTACCTTATTACATCTCATTCTCATAGGTTCAAGCTCAGAGCATCGACTCTTATGAGGAAAATGACCCATATGAACATATCGACCATTACAAGACCATCATGCATATCCATGAGCTCCTAACGCATGCTTTGTGGTCTTTCCAATACCCTCAACCTCGCATTATACTCCCTTCCAAGGGAATCCATCCATACCTTTGATGAACTCGCCAAAATTTTTGTAGAATAGTTCATTGCAAATCAAAGGATCATTAAAGATTCCTCTCATCTCTCAATAATTCATAAAAATGAGGGTGAATTGTTTAAGGAATACTTCAGGTTCTCCTTAGAATCGTAATTACAGGTAGACCACTATTAAGATGAGTTTTCTTTGGAGGGCTCAGTTAGCCTTTCTACTCGCTAATGTGAGAATCTGATCTCATATACCAACTTGGTTCATCATGTGAAAGCACAAATTGAGGCTATTAATCTATCATAAATAATTTGAATAATCCACATGAAAAATAAGAGCGAGGGAATGCTGATTAACAATCCCATCAAAAAGAAGCAGGCATTCGTGATCTCCCTCCGGCCTCACTTCAGTGAGAACCAAACTATAAAATAAATACACATCATGAACACATCTCATGTTAGCGTCATGACCATTCGAGATGAAGAAATCATCAAAATTGGCCACATTATTTGACTAAATTTAGAAAATCGGGAGCAATATTGTGAATCAAAGTAGGCATCTTCTGAGGCATGCAAACAACTCGAAGAAGAAATTAAGGCTCATTCAACAAGGATATCTGATTTATGAACAATCAATCGAAAAGATAACTACAACAGACAATCATCACAAAACAACAAGATAGTCATCAAATAGTTGGGAAATTGGACAATCACGGAAGCCCTACTATAATCAAGTCCTCATTGTAGCCTCAAGAACTAGGTTAAAGAAATCTCATTGATCATTCCATCACTTTAATGACTAGAAGGTCAAGTTCTTCATCAAGATCCACTTGTCAGCTAATCGGTGACCCATGCTATAATGTTAAGAGAATTTTGATTAACAATAGAAGTTATGATATCTTATTTTACTCCACATTTCTTAGCTTGGTTAAGAAAAAGCTCCAACATTGGGGACCATTTTTATGGGTTTGATAATATGTGTGAGGAGAGTAGAGGGATAATCACCCTTCCGTTGTCTCAAAGAATTCCCTCGACAAGTGACTCATCAATTCAATTCATGGTGGTCAAGTCTGATTCAACATATAACCCTATCTTTGGAAGGCCCCTCTAATCAATTTTTGGTGCTATCACTTCAGTATCTCATCTTAAGATGAAATTTTCAACCCCTGTTGGGGTTGGTGTCTGAAATCAACAAATAACACAATCATGTTACCTGACAAATTCAGCCCTTTGACCTTGATCAAAATTTATTTTCAAGATGAAGAAGTACCCACAGAAACTTCACTATAGAAGACTTTCTCCCTGTTTCATTGTTAGATGACCAACCTCTACGAATAGTGCAAGTTGGATCTCTACTCTCAGATGAACAAAGGGCAAGATACATATACTTCTAACGCAAAAATCAAGACATCTTCGCTTGGAGTATGATAGATATGCCGGGGTCGACCCTAATGTGATCATGCACTCCCTCAAGATTGATCCAACATTCAAATTGATCATCTAAAAGAAACAAAGTTTTACACTCCTATTGAACAAGAAGTTAACAAGCTCTTAGAAGTGGATTCATACGAAGTACATTGCCCTACATGGTGCAAATGTTGTCATGGTTAAGAAAGAAAATGGAATATGGAGAATGTGTATTGATGTTGACCTTCACATATGTGTCATAAGTCGAGGCAAGCCCATAAGTTTAATTCGACAGACTTTGGAAGTGATAATGCGCAAATCGGGGCTCAAAATGCACTGGACATCACTGAAAATAGTCAAAATGATCTCCGATCGATGAACGAATTTCGCCATCGTGTTCAGAACGTTGAAATTGGTCAGGATATAAATATTGTATGACTTAATGATCAACTGATGAAGCATTCGAGTCGTCAACATGCTTGCACACATATCGGAGTTAGAAAGCTGCGGCGATGTCCGAACAACCTCGTTCATGAAATTGATTGTGCCGTTAGCTTCAAAATATCAAAGTCTATCAAATGAGACTATCTACACTCAATTCGAATGAGTCTGTACAAATATCAAATGATTTGAAGTGACAACGAGCAAATTAAGGCTCAAAATGCACTGGATGTCACTTATCAAAGCGACCTCCGTCGGCGACGACTTAAATTGTTGTGTTCAGAACATTGAAATTGGTCATGATATAAATATTGTGCATAATTATCAAGCGATCAAGCTCGAGTTGTCGACGTATGCCGCATATGTCAAAGTCGGGGAAGCGATGCAAGCCAAACAACCCCCTTTGATCATGTCATCGAAATTTGAAAATTTAAATCTAACAAATAAGATCGCACTTTCGATGAGTCTATTCGAAATTCAGCGGAACATTTTGAGCAGTGGACTCAATTTTATCGCAGGCCAAACAAGCTTTGATCGAAGCGGACTATTTGCAGAATATCAAAATAATCTTAAATCAACACATATATTGACCATATAATGATGTTGAATTGATTTTAAAATTGATTAATATTTGAAAAATTAATTAAAAAAGTCTATTAATATTCGATAACTCAAAAGGGTCATAATCCTAATGTGCACAGCCATTCGACCTCTCTTCTACTCCATGCACGGTCGCATGCAACCGCTCCCGCTCTTCCATTCAAATGGCCAACTGTTCCCTCCTACTCCATTCAATTTTCTCGAGAAATCACAGCAAAAAAAAAAAAGCGGACTCCCTCTCTCTCTCTCTCTCTCTCTCTCTCTCTCTGTCTCTATTCGCGTCTCCGGCTTACGACACGCTCCAATATTTGGCGTTGCCATCTCCACCGCCGACCGAGAGGTCGAGCTGGTGGCTATGAGGAGGAGGGAGTAACGAGGCGGTAAGATCATCGACATCTCCCACAACTACAGGGAGGACATGCCGGCGTGGTAGTCAGCGGAAAGGGTGAGGCAGTTTCTGAGACTTCTCAAATCCATGGACAACGGCTCCCTGGCCAACAACTCGGAGATGATGCTTCCCACCCACATTGGTACCCACGTTGATGCCCTTAGCCATGTCTTTCAGCACTATTTCGAGGCTGGGTTTGATGTCGATACCGTCGATCTTGAAGTCCTCAATGGTCCTGCATGGTTGGTAGATGTTCCAAGAGACAAGAACATAATAGTTGAAGTCATGGAATCCCTTCATATTCCAAGAGGAGTTCGACGTGTGCTATTCAGAACACTAAGTACTGGCAGGCAACAGATGTGGAAGAAAGAGTTTGATACAAGCTATGTTGGGTTCAAGAAGGTGGCGCATTTAGTCTCTAATCTCACCACCGTAATCTTGAATCCTATCTCCGATCGATCCTCAGAGCGAGGAGATGAACCAAGGACGACTCATTTTTCCGACAACTCGTAAGCACTGCAAGAAACCTCTCGCTCACAACTTCCTCCTCTCACGCACGCTCGGCTCGTCCCACTGAAATCCTGTAAATCTTTTTTTTTTTTTGCTTCATGAGGTTCCTCCGACAAGAAAAGACAGATCGAAGAACCATAAAGTTGCTTCTGTCATTAATTGCCGCTTTCAGTGACATCAGGCATGAGGTACAAGCCAGATGTGTTTCGTCGATTCTTTCCTTGTTATTTAATATAAGAGATTTTCTCCAATCTGGGTCGTCCTGGTGAGCACCGGCGGCTTGTCTTTCTTTCCGAAAGAGACGAGAACATGGCTGCTACATTAAAGCTGGGTCCAAAGCGGAAGCTTTTCATCTCGATGGCCATTCATGGGAGTGGCCTCTTCAAAAAAAAGTTGATCGGTGAATATCATGTTGAAAATGGAAAAGGTACCTTTTGCAGGTTCATGATCTTCCTGGCGGTGCAAAAACATTTGAGCCTGTGGAAAAGTTTTGTTATGACGTTCAAATTGAGTTACGTTCTCACAATGTTGCCGCTCTACGATGTTCTGCTGAACACTTCCTCATGATTGAAGAATACTTTGGAGAAAATCTTATTTTCTAGACCGAAAACTTTCTGAATGAAATTTTTTGGGAATTGGAAGGACTCAATGAAAGTTCTTGAAACCTGTGAGGATCTCCTTCCCCTTGTCGAAGAACTGCATATTGTAACTCGATGCATCAATTCATTGGCAATGAAGGCTTGTGCTGATCCAAATCTATTTGGTTGGCCAATGTCGGAAGAAGAAGAAAACTAGAATGAGAAAGAGGAAGAAGAAGAAAACTTCACAAAAGCAAATAGAGGACAAATCTTCGATCTTTGCTAAAGAGGAAGGGGAAGAAAACTAGAATGAGAAAGAGATCATGGGTGTCGAAGCTGTCTATATAGTTGAACCAGAAAATGATCAGCCTAGTACACACTTTTATAATCAACATCATCGTACAGCCCCAACAACAATTGTCTCTGCAAATACACAAGGAGAAGGACAGTTAAGTTTTCCCCCTGAAAATGAGCATAGAGCAAAACAACAATAAGAAATAGAAGAAGAAGAAGAAGAAGGGTATGTATTGATTGACGCCATGGCACTAGCTAGAGAGCAAAGAGAAATGCAGCGCCAAATGGAGGTCAAAGATAAGATGATTGCATAGTTTGGTACCAAAATGAATGATATGATGGTACAAATGAACATCATGATGGAGATGTTGCAGAAGAATATCACATCAAGTGCAGCACCTATTTTGTCCGCTAATCAACAGCAAAATAATACAACTTCTATACCACAATGGGTACCTCAAGCTCAGTACATGCTATGCATGAAGGAATAAAGTTAACCACACCTCCAAATAATTCAAGCTACAAATTGAACTGGTAATACTCACGCTAAAATGATAATCAATGAAAAGATAAAGGTAATCAAAGAAGAAAAGTCGAGTAAGGTCACCCTTACCCACTGAATATGACCAAGTCACCAAAAGGTTACAATGGAAAATTTAATACTTTCAGGCTTGGTAATCCAAAGTAAACATCTAGCCTAATTTAAGGCTACTTGTGGTAACAGAGGGAACGATGCACTCTCAATTTGTTTTGACCCCGACCATTTTGAATGGTAATTGTCAAATGATTCTAAAATATTTGTTGAATTAGAGACCATATTTGAAGAGGTTCGCAAGTGCAACCGAAAATCACAATCGCTAACCTTGCCTTAAAAAAGGAGAAAGATGAGTAGTGACAAAATTCATAAGTCACAACCTAAGTATGAAGTGCGAGCAATAATTGAAGAAGAACATGCAATCCAATTGCTAATGGGCAATATGGATGATAAAATGACACCATTTCTATGCATGACAACATTCCAGTACTTGCTTGATAGGGTGGCTAAATTTAAAAAATTAAATCACCCTAAGTCTGAAGTCTATGCAGATAAAGCAAAGAGAAATAAACTTTCAGACTCAAGAAGAAAATGAAAGTCATATTGCTTCCTATAGCTCAAATGGCGAAAAATGGGTGATATACAATGTGGATAAAGGAAAGCAACCAGTGTACAATGATGATAAGGAAAAAGCCTATTTATTCTAATCCACACCAAAATTGGTATGAGGTAATGACAAACCTCGACTTTTCAAGTGGTGAGCTTCCAAAACAAGCAACAAGAGATGATGAATGACCATCTCTTAAAGAAAAGATGAACAAAGAATATTCCTTAGACAAGGCTAAATTATTTCAAGCAAAAGTCGGTACTAAAATTAAAAGGCTCAAGAAGTCGATCAAGTCAATAATCCAAACTACTATTCCTATATCATTGGATGATCATCCTATTGAAGATTGTTATGTCTTCAAAGATTGGCTAGAAAAGAAGTATCAGCAAGGTGAATTTACTATTTTATAGTGTTCTAGTCAACCCAAAAAGAGAGTCTACAAGGATGATTACCCCTTTCCATATATCATCAAAGACAAACAAAAGAAGAAAATCAACTCGAAGAATGGAAAAAAGTCTCCAAAAGAGCGTGAAAGATGTCAAGCATAAAAGACATCCCTAGTGTTAAGTGGAAATCACTACTTGAACCTATATTGGACTTAAGAGAGATGCCTAAACCAAGTATTTGGGCTTCTCAGTGGCATTCTGATAAGGCTACTTCATCATAACATGAGAAGAAGTCTAATAAACGTAAGCCTCATAAATCAAAGAAGCTGGCCAAGATAAGTAAGAGCAAGAAGAGAACTACAACTCAAAAGATCATTAACAATTTAGAAGAGTATCATCACAAGACAACCATTTAGGCTTGTAGACTTCATGCCTAAACTTTGTATAGAAGATAATGGCGAATCTTGTCCAGTAGAGACATGCCGAATCATCTGCGTGATATCAGATATTCTTCAACATCGCATTCAAATGACAAGGGTAGCAGGACTCGACCAACCCATCACAAATTTTAGGAAAGAAAGAAGAGCGAGGAGCTAATGTCCAATTTTGTTTAATGACTCAACAAGATAATAATAGTATGAAGATCTATGTTTTCCGATGGAGAAGAGTCGACTCATCATATCATCATCATGTATGATGTTGAAAAATGAGATTTTGGCCAATCTTCCGTAATAAGAAGGAAATTTGAAGAAACTACCTTCGTAAGAAGAATGAGGCAAATTTATTCAAGTTCGAGAAGTGGTAAAGTCTTACCACCTTCATCAAAGAAGGGAAATGCAAATAAAGACAAAGGCAAACAAATTGAAGTCAATGAAGATATCATTAAATCCTAGAAAGCCTAAATCAAGAGAAGATAAATTATAATATTCTATCATATCTCGAGAAAGATCCCGCAAACAATTAAGTGTGAGGCTCTCTTGATGTCAAAAGACCTCAGAAACTTTGATACAGCTCTCAAAGATGTGGAGGTTATGAAGCTTACTTTACTAAGAAATGGTGGCGCATTCTTTCGGATCTCCCAGTAATATCATTTTCTGAAGAAGATCTTATGTTGGGAACGGTGGATCATAATCGTTATCTTTATGTTACTGTAGAGAATGATGACATCTTGATCATCCGAATATTGATTGATTCAGGTTCTTCTATCAACCTTACGAGTCTAAAGGTATTGAGAGGATTATCACTCGATATCCAAAATATTGGGAGAGATAAGTTGATGATTCATGGAAGCGTAAAACTCGGGTTTTTTTATTCTCCCGTTCAAGTTCAAGGATTTATATATAGAAGTCAAGTTTTATGTAATCGATGCCAATACATCCTTTAGAGCTCTCTTGGGCCGTCCATGGTTTTACATGGTCCCATCAACTATGCATCAATGTATGAAGTATCTGAAAGATGAAGAAGAATTCAGAATTTCTGGTAACCTACAATCATTCTCCATCAATGAAGCAAAGATCTATGAAGATGCAAAGTACTTCATCCTCAAAGAGCCTAAGCTAACAAAATCTCTTGAAGCGGTAGCATCCACTTCAGGAACTAAAAAGTAATTTCACAAAGTAAAAGAGCATAAGCAAGGAGGAAGAAAGAAGGCAATGCCGACTCTCCCTAAAGTACTTGATTCTGCACCTAAATTAAGAAAATTAGTTCCTCATTTGGGAAGTGACATGGAAGAAGAAGAAGATATGTCTGGCGAACTTAAGGGAACTTATAAGCTTTCAAGAAAAGCAGAGTATAAAATAAGTGATTCTAATTTAGACTATGATTTTGAATTACTTATGAAAATAGAGTTCAGATGGATGCATCAAGGAGGATAGATCACTTAGCAGAGTCAGATGACTCACTCAAAATTATACCCATCCCTCAATAGTGCATCAAAGAAATCACTCCACTGGAGGTTCATAATATTGAAGAATTGGTAACATTCTATGTGCCACTGTTGAGTGAGAGTGGCATAACAGGAACTCTATTTTATAATTTTGAAGAGTCTCAGCCTCAAGATTTTGAATAATTAGTCAACATAAAATAAAAGGTAATGCAACAAGAATACCAATATACTATTCGCAGAAGTTGTGAAGAATGATGCATAAAGTTAGAGTTCATATTGAAACTACTAAACATAGGACTCAAATATTTAACAAGATGTGGAGCCAAAGAAGTCCTCAAGCATCGCAAAGAAGTTATAAGTTTATCACTAAAGATTTGGGGTTCATCCGCAAATCTCATCAAGATAGAGCCTGTTATAATATAATAGAAGTTGAGATAGAAACTCTTAATGATGAAGAAAATCATTCCAATGAAATTCTTCTTAAAAATGATGAAGAATTAGAAGCCAAGCCCACACTTAAAAAAATTGAAGATGGTGGACAGATAGCTACTATGGATGAACTTAAAGAAGTCAAGTTGAGGATGATCCCGTCAACTTTCATGCCATTACGCTTGATGAGAAAGTTGAGGAGCTAAAAATGCTACTTTGTGAATTCAGGGATTGCTTTGCCTGGACATATTCTAAAATGTCAGGCTTATCACCTGATGTAGCAGTTCATAAGCTAGCTATTAAACCAAATGCAATGCCTCTTAAGCAAGCTCCTAGGTGAATGAGATTGGAGATTGAAGAATAGGTAATTGCAGAAACTAAAAAGCTAATTGAAGCAGATTTCATCCGGAGGAGAAGTATGCAGATTGGATAGTTAAAAAGAAGAATGGTCAAATCCATCTCTGTATTGACTTCCGGGATTTAAATAAGGCGTGCCCAAAAGATGACTTTCCGTTTCCAATATCAGAACTACTAGTAGACAACACTTCCAACTACATGTTCTAATTTATGGACGGATCGTCAGGGTACAACCAAATCAAAATGTCACCTATGGATGAAAGACATACATCGTTTAGAACTCCCATTGGCATATATTGCTACACGGTCATGCCCTTTGGCACAAAATCGCTACATACCAAAGAAGACATATTTTGATGAGTTGATTCATCAAAAGGTGGAATATTATGTCGACGATTTTGGTAAGAAAACCACGGAAAATCAAGACTTGAGAATCATACTGGAGAGAATTAGAAAATATGATCTTAAGATGAATCTTCTAAAATGTGCATTTGGGGGTATCCCTTAGAAAATTCCTCGGGTATATTGTACGTCACAGAGGTTTTGAAATTGATCCTACTAAAATCAAGGCAATCACGGAGATGCCTCCACCGAAGCGTGAGCTCCATTCTTTTCGGATAGCATTCATCGTGATTCATATGAAATATGATCTTGTCAACCCGTTTGCAAGGTTAATGAAGAATGACGCTCCATTCAAGTGGGACAAAGAGTGTCAAGAAACCATCAATAACATTAAAACTAATTGGATCATTGCGGCCTATTCACAGAATCCCCTCATTCTATACATAGCTGTGTTAGAAGAGTCTCTCGGGGTATTGTTGGCACAACACAATAAAAAAAATAAAGAGAATGCTCTTTATTATATCGAGGAGGTTGATTGGAGCAATGAGATACTCTCGATAAAAGCATTTAGCATTGATCTTTGTAGTCAAATGTTTATCATTCTATATTATCTCACAAGATTACCCTCATCTCAAGGATCATCTGTGATGACAAGCGTTTGAGGTTTGGCAAGATGGGCAGTATTGCTTTTGCAATTTGATATCACATACATTCTGCATAAAGTAGTGAAGGGACAAGTCTTAGCAAACTTTATAGCTACACATCCCATCCCTGTGGACACTTCTCTTAATGATGATTTGCCCGATGAGGAAATTATGCTCATTCATGAAAGAGAAAAATCAAAAATTTGAGAAATGTACTTTGATGGAGCCTCATAGATCAAATAAGTCCAATATCTAAATTTTCTAAGAGCAAGAGCAGGAATCAACATCATCTTCATAACACCAGAAGGAGGGATAATGAGATAATTATATGGATTGACCGAGCCAAGAACTAATAATGAAGCTGAATATGAAGCATTAGTGGCAGGTCTTTAAGAAGCTATTTTCATAGGCATTTAGAACCTGTACATTTTTTGTGATTCTCAGCTTATTATAAATCAAGTACTTGGAATCTATAGAATCAACAAGCTTGAGTTAGCTTTCTATCACAAATGAGTTCTCAAATGAAGTAGATACCTTTTGTCTCGATCCGAGAATAGCAAAGATGAGCTTAGCAAAATTGGAGAAAAGTATGGATGGTGATTATGTCATGATCGGCATATTTACTCAACGAGTTCTGGAGCCAATAAAATATCAATCCCCACGGGTAGAGGGGTTACCAAATTTGACACAGCAGGATATGACTCAGGTTGCTCCTCATACTTCCTAAAATCAACAAGAAGTTATACTAAGAAGAGCAAGAATGACATTGCCTCAGAAAAGCAATGTGAAGCCTTTGTTGTAGAAGAGTCACGTGATTGGAGGCAAGCCTTCATCGACTACTCTAAAGAAGAAAAATTATCAAATAACAAGTTACTGGTAGTTCAAATCAAAAGGAATGCTATGCTATGCTTTCATCAACAATACTTTATATCGTAGATCCTTTGAATAAATGTGGTTATGATGCCTAGGTGTAGATGAAGCTAGCAAAGTGATGGTTGAAGTTCATGATGGACTTTTTTTTGCTGCATGTTAGGTCCCAAGATGGCAGTAAAGATCAAAAGGATGGGCTATTATTGGCCATCTATGGTAAGAGATTGCATTAATCATGCTAAGAAGTGTCATGAGTGTCAGGGAATCTCATCCATCAACCCAAATTCATTACACCCAACAATAGCATCCGGCCATTGAATGTTGGGGGCATATGTGATTAGACGTTGATCCACTATGACATTTGGACTCTAGCGGTGGATTATTTCTCTAAGTGGGCTACTCCATTTAAAGAAGTTACTGCTGACCGAGTGATCAACTTCTTCACACATAATGTATTCTATAGATTTGGAGTGCCACGCCAAATAATTTTTTATAATGGCACAGCTTTTAAAAGTACAAAGATTTACAGATTCGTCGATCAACACAAAATTGATTGGTGATACTTTTCAATATACAATCCAAGAGCAAATGGTTTGGCGGAGGCCTTCAACAAGATATTAGTCAAGCTGCTCAAGAAGGTTCTCACTAAAAATAAAAGAGAATGCCATGCCAAGCTAATAGAGACTATGGGATCAACTACCTACAAGAGCCAGACTAAAGCTCTCATTCATTGCTATTTGGAACTAAAGCAGTTCTTAGTCTTGAAGTTGAGTTGCCTTCACTTGAGATCCATCAATAATCTGAAGATCAAAATGCCCGAGAATGGAGGAACTCAACGCGGAAGTTAGGCAAGCTCATCAAAATCTAAAAGTTTATCAAGCAAAGATGTTCAGGGCTTTTGACCATACGGTGCAGCCTCGAACATTCCAAAAAGGAGAATTGGTCCTGGTGCTGAGAAGACTAATTATCCTCAATAAAAAATTTGGTGTCAAATTCGAGCCTACCTGGGAAGGCCCTTTTGCCATTGAAAAAGTATACCAAGGAGAGGCATACCAACTCATCAACTTAAAGGGTGAAAGACCTATGCCACCAATTAATGGTCGATACTTGAAAAAACTCTTACTTGACGTCTCAGGTACAATAGAAATCCCAATATTTATTTTTTAGTATATATTTAGGTTGACATCGTGCTTTATGAGATCCCTAAATAAACATACTCGTATGAAGATCTTTTTTCGTGAGAATTTCCCTATTACACAGGAGGAATTTTTAGATTTTGTATATACAAATGAAATCAATGTTGTATGTTAAAATCCCCTTTAGAGTACATCAATTCAAATATGGATGTATTTGTATATTTTCATCTTGAAAATTCTCCTAAATGTACTTTAGAATTCCCCTTGCAAGATAAGGGATATTTTTTTAGTTTATATTAAGTCTACTTGAGTTGACATCGTGCCATAAGATGAGATCCTCCAATATATTACGATTGAGGTTGACATCTGCGTTAAAAAATAAAATCCCCAATATATCCATAAATTATCATTGTTAAGTTGCATGTTCTTGCATAAATAAAAATAATCTATTTCTAAGCATGAAAAGATAATCCTAAATGTCAAGAAATCTATCTCCCAGAATTGCCAAATTTTGGAGATCAAGTCATAGGAACTCCTAATTTCGGAAGCTTCAATTAATTAAGTTGGAGAAACATCAACATCTACATCTTGAAGTCTAGGAAACAGATGGGTTCTAAAGATCAGACTCAACAAGCCCACAAATGACCGAGTTGTTGACTCTCTCCTCACTCAACAAGCTGCAAGAAAATGCCACAATGAAAGGGCCCCCGTTCGCCAGTATAATGATAAAACCATCAACCCACTATAGCTTAAGTCGAAGACTCGAGTAAGTTCTACAGGTCTAACTCAACAAGCCCAAACATGGTCGAAGTTGCGATGCTCTCTTCACTCAATAACCCACAAGAAAAGGCCGTAGTGAAAGAGCCCTTGCTCGTCAGTCCAATGATGATAGTTGTTCAATCTCAAACCAAATCCAGCTTAGTAATTACAAACAACTAGGATCTCAGAGATCTTTCTACTTGATTGATAGATCAAGGCAATCTGAGGAAATGCTCAATTCAGGGCTGTCTCAAATCAATCTTATTATTACTTACAAGGTGATATTTCAATCTCTTTTCAAATGATCTGATCAAGCTTAAAGCATAGATCAAAACCTATCTCCTCATCAAGTCTGTTAAAGCATAAAGCACAGGACTAAGGAAGCAATTCTATAGTTCATACAAAATCGATGGCCGAACTAAAGGAATTATGTGGTTATTCAGTCTATTAAAGCACACATTGCTAGACTAATAACTCAACATTTACTCTATATAAGTCGGAAGGTCATTTGTATGAATCCTTCAATGAATCTGTCAAAGCAGCGAGCACAACATTCATGGAGTGCATACACTTTCTGACAAGTCAATAGGGACAAATCAGGTCAGTCCCTCATCAAGTCCGTTAAGCTCAAAGCTAGGACAGAAGGAATTTCATATCTCGGGCACGTCATCATTCCCCCAACCATCCGGTTTAAGTTAAAATGATGAATTTCATATCTCCAATTCTAAAACTCTACATGATGCTACTATATGCTATGCATTTAGCGATCTAATGACTAGCCTTAATCGAAAGTTCTCTCTCACTTACTGGAAGGGGTAATTAACTATAGGGACTTGCTAGAAACCTAGAACAGATCTAAAGTCCTCACCAAATGAGGATGAAATCTCAGGTAGTGTCTTATCTACTATTCCATCTGTCTTCTGAATATTGCACCGACACTTTAAATTACTCTTTTCATCGAAGAGGTTAGTGGTGAATTTTTAGAGCCCATAATTGATTACACCGATCTCAATAAAGCTTGCCCGAAAGATAGTTTTCCTCTCTCTCAGATTGATCAATTGGTCGATGCTACGTCTGGACATCAAATGCTCAATTTTTTGGATGCTTACTCTGGTTACAACCAAATAAAAATGGACCCAATGGATGAAGAAGCCACAACATTTCAAACATATAAAGGTTTATATTATTACCAAGTTATACAGTTTGGGTTAAAAAATGCTGGTGCTACCTATCAACGCCTTATGAATAAGGTTTTTAAAGATCTCTTAGGCCGGACAATTGAGGTATATGTAGATGACATGTTAATAAAAAGCTTGGAAGAATCACAACATATTTCTGACTTAGAAATATGATTTAACCTTCTTTGATGTTATAACATGCGACTTAACCCAACCTAGTGTGATTTTCGGATTAGGTCGGGAAAATTTCTTAGGTTTATGGTAACCCACCGTGAGATTGAGGCCAATCCTGAGAAAATCAAAGCCCTCAAAGATATGACACCTCCGAAGAATATCAAAGAAGTTCAACATTTGAATGGACAAATTCGCCTTATCCGCTTCTTAGCCGTTCGGGATAAATACTTGACATTCTTTTTACTAAAGGGAGCTAAAATAATAACTTTTGTGACGATGAATGTCAGTCTACTTTTGAGCAACTAAGGGAGTATTTAGCATCTCCACCCTTACTATCTAAACCTATTCAAGGAGAGATGTTATACTTATATCTTGCGGTCTCTTCCCACACGATAAAATCAATTTTAATGAGAGAAAAAAATAGGATACAACGACCAATTTACTATGTCAGTAAAATTCTCTTTGATATAGAAAGTCGTTATCTACTGGCAGATAAGATGGCTCTGGCTTTAGTTTTCTCAGCGCAAAAATTACGCCCATACTTCCAAGCTCACACTATCAATGTTTTCACTCATTTATCATTAAGGGTCATTCTACAAAAACCAGAGGCATCTGAGAGGTTAATTAAATGGTATGTAGAATTGGGAGAGTTTGATATCCATTTCCTACCTCGGCCAGGTATAAAGTCTCAAGTACTCGCAGACTTTATAGTGGAATACACTGCTCCAACTCCAAATGAGCTATCTACTACGCCCCTTTCATCTCCTCAATGGACCCTCTATATTGATGGAGCTTAAGAAAATAGTGGTGTCGGAGTAGGAATCTTACTTATTTTCCCTGAACATGATACCTTAGAGTATGGACTTCACCTAAAATTGTTTACAATCAATAATATGGCTGAATACGAGGCTCTCATCGCAGGGTTGAGACTTGTCATCAATTATGAAGCTCAAGACTTAGTGATCCACACTGACTCTCAGCTTGTCATCTCCCAGGTTGAGGAAAACTTTAATACTCAGAATCCTCAGCTAGCATAATACCTCAACTAGTAAAGTCACTTCTTACTCATTTCAAGACACATCAAATCATTCATATACTACGGGAGAAGAATACTCGAGCTGACGCTCTCGCTAAGCTTGCTACCTCTGCTACTGGAGATTTATTTAAGAGAAAGCATGTTGAAGAAAAATATTTTCCTAGTATCCAAGGGTCATGGGTAATACAAGCAATTAATGAGATAAAAGAACCTTCGTGGATGGACCTCATCCTATCTTTTCTACAAGAAGGGACCCTTCCTGAAGACCCAACTACTGCAGCTCATCTCTGAAGGCAAGCTTCAAACTTTATTATTATCAGAGGTGAACTATACAAACGAGCTCTTTCTGAGCCATACCTTAAATACCTCTCACCATCAGAGGTCGATTACGTATTAAGAGAGGTTCACTCAGGGATATGTGGAGAACACTTAGGAGGAAGGGCGCTAGCCCTTAAAATTATAAGACAAGGATTCTATTGGCCTACGATAAAGCAATACGCCTTGGAGTTCACAAAAAATATGCAAGTTGTCAGTTGTACTCTAACCTTTCTTACACGCCGCATGCAGAGCTCTCATCCCTTCAAAGCCCATGGCCTTTTGCTCAATGGGGAATTGATATCATGGGACCTTTTCCGGTAGTGTCAAGGCAACAAAAGTTCATCATTTTAGCTGTCGACTACTTCACTAAATGGGTGGAAGCTAAACCACTTAAAATCACGGTAAATGCTAAACAATTTATTTGAAAAATATAGTATGTCGATTCGGTCTTCAGAAGATCATCACCGATAATAGAACCCAATTCTTGGAAAAGTCTTTACGTCTTTTGTAAAGATCTTCACATTTCTGCATCTGCTATAGCCCATCCTCAAACTAATGGGATACCAGTGACTATACTCAAAGGGTTAAAACATGTCTTAAGAAGGTCAATGGGTTGATGAGCTCTCTAATGTTCTTTAAGCTTACCGCATTACATCATAAACTCCGACTAGTGAGACACCATATAACTTGTGTTTTAGTACAGAAGCTATTATATTAGTAGATATCGGGATTCTAAGTCCAAGAGTTCAATCATTCAATCATGATAGTAATGAAGAAAAAACTCTGACAGCACCTGGACCTACTCCCCAAAACTCATGACATGACCTTACTTCAGACTGCTTCCTACCACCAAAGGGTAGCTCATCACTTCAATAGAAGAGTAAAATCCCATCTCATATCTATCGGTGACTTGGTCCTACGAAGTCTCAAAGCTATGGGCAAAGGCCTTCAACGCAATAAACACTCACCTCTTTGGGATGACCTTTATCTGGTTATAGCTATGGTCAAGCTGGAAACATTCAAGCTCAAGAATCTAGATGGAAAAACTTTACCTCGAACTTGGAGCATCGAGAATCTTTGAAAATATTATCAGTAATTTCTACTGCATAATTATTGCAACTTTTATTTTGTCTCGTTTGTCATTTTCTCTTCAAACTCACATATATATTAAAATCATCTTATGATTTTATCGCCAACCTTATCAAAGTAATGAGTTTATAGCTTTTTCTTTCAAGCTTGTTGCATATAAACAATCTCCAACATTTAATTCTCCCACTTGAGAAATGTGCAACTCATGCTGTATCTCAATCGGGGCATGATCAATCCCAAGGGACTTGATCAGACCTCTTCTATATTTGTAAGAAGTCAAGTAACACTTTAGCTAATGCCTAGGATTGGTCAAAAGGTCCTTGGTGGACATCCTGCGGCCTCTTCCATACATATAAGACATCAAATAATGTTTTGACTAATCCCTAGGATAGGCCAAAAGGTCCTTGGTGGACTTCCCATGGCCTCATCCGTACAGGTTAGCGTTGTCGAATAATATTCCGACCAATCACCTCGGATAGGTAAAAATAAAACAAGAGCAGATCACCCAAATAAATTTTTATATCATTGACAGCATTGACATGATGATATAAGAAAGAATCAAAATTTTGGATACAGAATAACAATATATAGATAAAAGAAAAAAATGCATCCTTAAGTGATACTACATGATATCAATGTCCTCCTCACCATTGAGAGATGCTCCCTTAAACTCACTCTGGACACCTTCATCTCTTGAACTTGGCAAAGGATTTTAGACACTTGGCTGGGAGATAGATTCTCAATACTAGCTCTGATTTTGTGATGTACCATGCGATTCCTTTAGGAACCCTGGATGAAGCCTTCTAAACATTGGTGCTCCAAGTCCTTCACTTTAACATCAAGAATATGATTACGAGCTTCCTGGACATGGTCCTCGATAATATCGTGATAAGCTAGGGAGTTCTTAAAGTCTTCCACCGCCTTCAAGGAGATTTCATTTGCTTCCTCTTCTGACATTATAAGCTCTTTCTCAGAAAGGCGATCCTGTAATGCTTTCTTCTATAGTTCGAGAGCTTTCTTCTCCGCTGCAAATGCCTTGAGTCTTTTCTTTTTCTGGCAGGTCTCTACCCTCACCTCAATCAGCTCATCACGAGTGTGCTCCACCTCCTCACGCTGGAGAGAAAGAGAAGTTGACATTGTCCTTAAACTCGACTTAGAATGAGAGAGAGTGAGTCAACTATAGAAAGAGAGAGAGAGAGAGAGAGAGAGAGAGAGAGAGAGAGAGATGGAGGTTGATGGGACAACATAAACTTAGTGGGCCATGTAGTTGTCAAGAAAAAAAAGGTGAATATGTGCAATGAGAAATTGAGAATTGAAAAATACTATACTTTGATTGCTTGGCAAAGAGGTCAAAAGAGAAAAATCACTATCAAAAGAATGAACTTAGAGCTCAATATGATTTGAAGTGACCTATTGCCACAATTGAGCCAATCAAAAGAAAATATTCACTATTATATGAGATAAGAGCATAACAAGTAAATCTAAGAATTATGATATAGTTTTTTTTGAGTGAAATAAGAGCTAAAAAACAAGTTAAGGGGGAGGTGAGGGAGAGAGAGAGAGAGAGAATTCAATCAAAGAGATTTCTATTAATGATTCCCACTTCATCCTTATTTCTTATCATGATAATGCTTAGGTAATTACTTATTGTAAAAGTCTTTATAAACTCCTCCAAGCTCTATTAACTAGCAAACTTAATTTTTCCATAACAAGCATGAAATTACTTTGTCTGTTTCAAGGGTCACGTCATTCTCATCAACTTGTATTTTTTTGAAGCCACGAACTGCTTCTTTCATGACATAATTAATGATTAATTCAATTAATAATATCTATACTTTTTTTTTGGCTCATGAACAAAATCGAATCGAGCTCGAGCTCAATAATGCTAAACAAGCTCAAGCATAAACACCATCCTAAAATCTCAATCAAGTTCAAGCTCGATAATGATAAACAAGCTTGAGCTCGAACACACATGCTCATTTGTTCATTTTCAGTCCTAACAAATGATATTGAGCCACTTCAATTTTTTCCAAAATTTAAATAATAGGTATATGTTGACCTCCACATATGTGTCATGAGTCGGGTTAAACCCATAAGTCAAATTTGATAGACTCGGGAGGTGACTAGGGCTGTGCATAACTCGGTTTAAACCGAAAATCCAATTAAAACCGAACCAAAAATTTAAATTTGGACCGGCTTTTTAATTTTATTTTGGATTTAGTTTTAGCTAAATTCGGTTTTTGGATTATGGATCGGATTTAAAAATTTATAATCCAAAAAAAATTAGCCAAATTTACTGTGGTCCGCTGTGGCAAAAGTTAAAAGTTAAAACAAAAATCCTTAAAAGTTAAAACCTAAAAGCAAAAGCGATTAAGGGAGGCAAAAGGGCAAAGGCAATCCCATGACGGTTCTCTACTTCTCTTGACTTCTCTTGACTCTTCATTTTCAATTTCCATTTTCCACTTGTCTTTGTTGACGTTTTCATTCGTAACTACTTCATCTTTCTCTTCTCGACTTCGCCTCTCGTCATAGCTACGCATTAGCTGCCGCACTTTGAGTTTGCCTCTTTGGCAATCCGCAAGGCAACCCTAATCTGGTAATCCTTATAGTCTGAACTCTGAAAGACTGAAACTCTGAATTTCTTCGTTCTCTTCTCTAAGTTTTCCTCTCGGGCTCTCGGCTCTCGCGGTCTCGATTCTCACGGACTCCGGCAGCAGGTTCTGTCAGCATTCAACATTCAGCAATGCAGGTTCTGTCTCGATTCTCATGGATTCTTTTTATGGCTGTTTAGTTTTTTCTACTCTCATTTGGCTTATTCTTTCTTGATCTCATTATACTTTGATTAGTGCCCTTTAAGTAATATATTTAATATTTATTTTTTATTAAATACAAAGTCTTTCAAATCAGAAATCTGCCTATACCCCAAAAAGAATTTCTCCTTGCAGGTTTTGGATTTTAATTATATCTCTTATAGGTGAAATCCATAACAGAATATTCACAAAATTACATCTTTTTTCAGTATGGTTTTCTACTTTTTTTTTTGTCTGTTCACTGTTGTATGGAGAAATTATATCTTTTGAGTATGTTTTGCAGACTTGCGGTTGGGAATCATATTTGTTAATATGATTCCATTTAACTATTCATAAGAAGGTTGATCGATGCTTTGTGCCTTGTGGTTAGTTTGTTATTTGGTTTCTATAGAATAATGAACTTTATCTTAAATCGGTCTTATAAATATTTAGGTATTTTAATTACTAGTAGTTTGATAATCATAGCATTATTACTGCTTGTTTAAATATTTAGGTATTTTAATTATATATTTTCGATTTTTTAAAAACCGAATCGAAAATCCAAACTTTTTTTCGGATTTGATTGGTTCGGATTATATTAAATCTTATACGGATCAGATTTTCAGATTCTGAATTTCAAACCGAACGGATTAGCAAATTAAAAAACCGATCCATCCAATATGACCGAATGCACACTCCTAGAGGTTCACCACTGTGCAAATCGGGGCTCAAAATGTACTCGACGACGAAAATGGTCAAACGACTCTCGATGACGGACTTCGCGCCGCGTTGATGTCAAATTGATGAGAATATAAATATTGCAAAATCTAATGAGCAATTAAGCGCCGAAGCTATCAATTTGTCGACACGCATATCGAAGTCGAGAAGCTGCGACGCAAACCAAACGACCTCCATTCATGAAATTGATCACGCTGTTAGCTCAAACGCGAAACCTATCAAATGAGCATGCGCACTCGGATGAGTTTACGTGAGCGTCGAACGCCGAGCGATAATCGCATTTTGAACCGAAAGTGACCCAATTCGGCGCCAAACGACCTCGTCAAAGAAATGGCGCCATTCGTCAGAATGTCAAAATTAACTAGAATAGACATCCAATTTGACTAAGATTATTGCGCTTAAAATTTTATCAAAACTAGCATGCATTTTGAGATAAATCTACTTAATTATCCTTTAATTTCACCGAGTCAACACCTTGAAACTTGTAGCCACCCTCATCCTTAACCAACCACCCATTCTAGCCAATAACCGATCAGCAACCCATCCCTTTGTCAGCCCTCTTCACATGAAGGTCATAAAAAAAAAGGAGATAATTATCTCCTATGCATGCTACAGCTGCCCCCAGTGGATATCTTCCATGGCCTATCACTCCTTTGGTCGGACCTTCTCTCTTCATATAAAAAAAAAAACATCTCCATCTCACTGGAGGAACACACAAAAAGCCCGATCAAACCCTCACCAAGCTGCTGCTCTCTTCTATCCCTCTCGATCTCGATCATACACCAACGTTCAGCCTACTAATCTCCAAGCCAAGCTGTCCTCAGCCAGAGTCTCATGCTTTCCTCCCTTTGAAAAGTAGGCTATCTCAGCCCTTGAAGCCCTCCAATGGCTACCGTCCTTGGAAGAGACTGAGGCCCTCAGCTGCAAATGGTAAGGAGAATGAAGGTATGCTAAAGAATCAAACTGTGGATTCTATGTTTTCTAAAGACGGTGAGAAGAGAATTCTAGTGAGCACTAAAGGAAGGGGTTTCATAGCAAGATTGTTCCGGTTGGTTCAGGGAACTTAGATATTATTACTGTAGAATGCATTGAGGAGGATGTAATTAAAGATCTAAAACCGGCTTCATCAGAAGTTCAGAGGCTGATGTATGTAAAGTTGTTAATCTTTGTAGAAATGGGAATACATTATCTCTTGTTTTATTGGGCTTCATGCTTGTGGTGATCTGTCGATAAACATACCAAAGGCATTTGTAGACTGTGAGCAAGTGAAAGCTCTTATTAGTGTTGGTTGTTGTTACAACTTACTCTCTGAAGAAAGTTCTGATAAAACGAACTCACTATCTAGTTTCCCACTGAGCGATGGTGCCAAACTGTCTGGGTTAACCCTTGGAAGAAATGCATGTGATCATGCTTGTCAGAGTTTAGAGAGGTGGAAAAGCTTGACTAAGAATGCCGCCCTTCAGAATTTTGAGTTGCATGCATTTTGTGCAGCATTTCAAATGGTTCTGGATAAGTATTATCCAGAAGCCATTAGATCAAGTCCATCTATTGGACAACAGGGGAAGGCTCTACGATGGTAGAAGATGAGAAGAACAATACAATCTCAGTTGGGTGTGAAAAGTAATATTTGCTTGTTTAAGTCAAAGGATGAAAATAATGCAGGCAATAAATCCTGTGCTATGCAAGCTGATGAAATTGAAGTGAGTGAAGAACATCATAATAGTATAACATTAAAAGAGAATGTATGTGCAAACTGAGGAAGTATTTTCAAAACAACCCGGTTGTTATGAAGGATATGAAGTAAATCAATCTTCTATAAGCTATGATAGATGTGTATTTGTTTTTTTAAAAAAATGGAATTCAGCAAGTCTAGACTACAACGCCTGAGGTTGGAAAGTATGCAGATGCACTTGCTTGAAACATGGATGAGAGCTAAACCTTTCTTTTGAAGATCCTCATCTCAGTAGAGTTAGTAGGTTTAAAGATCGCGTTATGCTTTCGGAGAAAGCGGTAGAAGACTCCGATTATAATGTCGCAAGACACTGACCGTTATGCTCAGTAGAGTTGGCGGAAAGGTCGAATAGCTCGACCCATCACGGGGATGACGCTGGGAGGTTGCCAAATTTTAGACAAACTGGAGACTTAAATAAGATTAAATAAAAGTGTTGATGAGCGTAAATTGAACTTATTTGAGAATGATAAATTAAAGAATAAATCTACATATATGCTCTTTTTATGTAGGTGTTTGAAGACCCCGTTATGCTCAGTAGAGCTAATGGGTAGAAGATCACGCGATCGTAATTAATATGAAGACACGCGTTATATCGTAGAGGCGTGAGAGAAAATTGAATAGCCTCGATGTAGCATGTGAATGATGCCAGGAGGTTGCCGAAATTCAAATTGATATGAGACTTAAAGATGATTAATTAGATTTAAATTGAGCATAAATTGAATTCAAACTAAACATTAAATGAAAATTCAAAGTTAGTATCTAAGTGCTTTAAACTTAAAATAAAAAAATTACTAAATTCAAAATTAAACAATCACCAAAAGGCTTGAAGAACTTAAAAGAATCTCCTCCCAAATCAGAACAAAATTTCCTCGTGCTTAGAATTCTCAGAACGTTTAGAGGAAGTGAATAAATTGGAGTTATAATAAACCTGAAGGCCCATCAACTTGATGTCTCATATACATGCAAAAGTAATATAAATTATCTTGTCAACAAATATGTATAAAGCCTTTCAATAGTCACTAGTTGTACTTCGTGACTAACTGGATGAATCAAAATGGGCTAATTAATTTAGACGGGATTCATGATGACTTTACAAGCTCATCAACAAACACGAGTGGAGTATTTTTTAAGTTTGAGAATCCAATGAATTTGAAACTAAATGTGAAAGAAAATAAATTTTATTTCAATGGATTGAACGAGTTCATACTACAACCGAATTCACAACATATGTACAAGCAGAAGGCGTTAATTAAGGCTTCAATTGTGCATGCATTATGAAATGGCCTATATTCAAATTTATCATCTCAAAATGCAAGCAAATAATCAGAATTTTAATAAAATAAATAGTACACAAATTATGAGATAATCTAATACTCAGATTTGTGATATCAAGATTTGCTTAAATAACTCAATGAAGTGAGCTTCACACACATTACGATACATAATTAAAATATAAATACAATGCCTCAAAAGTGCACATGTGTTCTAAACACCGCATGAGCATGCTTATCTTTGAATGCTTAAATTAGTAGAGGATCTTGCGTGGGTTGATTCCGGTTGGGTCTTAGGATGGGTTGGGTTAACAAAACTTAAAATTAAATGATGTTATTATAATATCTTTCTAATAAATCTGAGAAATTTATTCGTATATATGGGATCTCTATTATTAAATTAATAATGATATGATCGAAATAGCAAAACAATAAACCACCCGATGATGGTAGGTGTTATTTGAATATTTCAACTGGAGGAATTTTTCATAATAATAATAATAATAATAATCTATTCAAATTCTAATGTCAAATCATTATTAAATGATCAAATATTCAAAATATATATATATATATATATATATATATATATTAAATGAAAATAATTATTTAAATTTAAAATAAAATCTATCCACTCATGCAAGTTTGTCGGTGACAAATTAAGAAAACTTTTATAAAGAGTCAAATATATAACTACTTTCACACTCAAATAATCTTAAGCCCGTAAGGGCGTGGCTCGTGTCCTCTATCCGCGTAATTTTTTCGCAAAATAACACCACATAAATGGCGGTTATGACCAGAGTCCTCTGACCGGGTGGTTCGCCACGATATGACACCATTAAATTACAATCATGGCCGCAGCCCGTATGTTCCCGAATGGCTTTGCTCTCTGACCTGTGAATTATAGAATGTGTTTGATTGGGCAAAAATCCCTCTGTTAGCTAAGGTACACTTAAGCTTGTCTTCTTAGATAAACTCCACCCAGTCTATAAGGATTTCTTGGAAGGCGTAACCCATTTGTTGTTGATAAGGATCCCCGGTCGTTGGGTGGACTACTCCTCACTAAGTAGACTAGGGACCGATAACCTAGGATGATGGAACCATGGGATCTGGATCGAGCGCATCATCGTTCCCCCAATCATTCACTTTAAGTTAAATAATGATGAATTTCATAAATTCTAAATTTTAGAACTCCACATGCTGCTACTATATGCTATGCATTAAGGGATCTAATGACTAGCCTTAATCGAAAGTTCTCTCTCAGCATTGAGAGGGGTAATTAACTATAGGTATTTGTGCCTATAGGAAACCTGGAACCAGATCTAAAGTCCTCACAAAATGAGGGAAAAATCTCTGGGTAGTGTTGTATCTACTATTCCATCTACCTTCTGAAAATTTTACCGACGCATAAATCATACTCTCTTCATTGAGAGGTTAGTCATGAATTTTTTGAGACCGCAGATTTCTGGAGACTCCGTTGGGGATAGGTTTCTCTTTCCATCTTTGGCTAGTCAAATATGAGCTATAATAATAGTGGAGTTAAATAAAAAAAATTAAATTTTCTAAAATAAAAAAGGAACCAATTATGAATGAAATTAAATTTAAATCAATCATATTCTTATGTCTAATTTGTTTATTTTGTATATCGATGGATCTTCAAAATATCGTTCATCATGTAGTTAGGTCACGGAGCCAATATTCATCTCATTAATGTTGTAATCAATACTGAGGATATTGGAGCTACTTTTCAATTTGGTAGTGTAGACTTCCAATCATTCTTGCTGCAAATAATCCTCTACTTGAAGCACATGTACACACAAACCTGCAAGGGAGGAGGACAATTGGAATGACCACTACTATACTATGGTTCCTCGAAGAGAGCCTTTGTATTTGAAAGATTGAGTTATTTTAAGGCATCGTCATGAAAAGAGTCATCAATAGGCAAAAGTTTTATCATATCTATGAATGTGACTACTTTGCGTTGAATCTTCGCACTAGAAGGCATAATCTTTGAAGTCTCCTATTCTATAGAAAAATTAGTAGAAGGCAAAGAAGGAGAATAATTGTTGAATTGTGAGCTCAGTAGTTGCTGTCTGAATCACTAGCCATGCGATCAGACTTAGTATCAAAAGCAAGTGTTCCCGCTCACAATGAATTTGAAAATATAAAATTGGTGAAAAGGAATAGCTCTACTGGTGACGTTATGCAATTTTTTTGGGCTTAACAACAGTTAGCTCCAACACTTCAGAAGAAATAACTTGAAACTTTATCTGCTCGAGTACACAGAGTCCTGAAGGTTGTTAAGGAAAAAGGCCTTATAAAGAAGAGATGTCAAAGACCAATTATCAGAGAAGCCAGGAATGCTCCACTACAAAAACTACCATCACTGGTAATAAGAACTCAAGATCATTCTAAATAAGTTTTGCACAGTGAGCATCGGACCGTGACACTTGGACGAGTCCAGAATCCGCGAAGGTCCTAGAAAGAAAAATAAATATGGAGGGGCGAAGCCTCAGAAGAAGTTCTACATGGTGAACATCCGACACGAATCATGTTGAGAATCTACTACCAAAAGGTCCCGTAGGAAGAAAAATAAATATGAGGCGAAGCCTCGAAGAAAGTATCTGAAGATTCTTCATCTCAGTTAACTCGAGACAACGAAGAAATCTGAACGCTTGCTCAATAACCATTATTCAAGCAAAAATTATACAAGTAGTTGTGGAGCTAGAAGTGTTCTAACCATAACTAGTTTGATACCTAAGATGGGTAAAGCGGAACAACTCTTTGGTCAAATCAAATAGTCCTTCCGGACTCAATAATGTCGTTCGCTTCTCCGGTAGGAAACTCTAAATTATATGCAAAGTGTATCGGGTCCTTAAAGTTGCTAAGGAGAAAGGGTGATGAAAATACCAAAGTCTTGTTATCAAGGAGGCTAGAGTTGCTTCTCCAAGGAGACTTTCTCCTACAACCCCGCAAAAATTTCAACCAATTCAAGTCCTGCACGGTGAGCATCAAGGTGTGACACTTGGACTATAAGTCTAAGAATCCACCGTCAAAAGGTCCTGACACAAAATGTAAAAATTTGGAGGTTAAAGTCTCAAGTGAAAATTTTTAAAGAAGGATAACGGCGTGACATCAGATTTGTACTCAGAGATCCTAAATAAAACTCGTTAAGAATGTGTACCTAAAAAAAATATCCTATGTGATGAGATTTCTGACGGTCGACACCTTGGAGCTTGTCGCCAACCATCTCCATATCTTCGAGAAGAGGTCAGGTTCGATCGTAGTCCTCCGAGCTAGAAATATATTGGAGGCATCGATCAGAGTTCTGTGTCTAAGAGGAAGAAGCTGATGTAAAAGGATACACCTTTCAAATAGGACAAAAAAAATGTCAAGAGGCTTTTGATAGTATCAAGAAGTATCTATTAAATCGCATTCTCGTGAATCCTGGAAAACCTCTCATCTTGTACACAACAGCATTGGAAGAATCTCTACATGCTCTATTGGCACAACACAATGAAGAGGGAAAGGATAGCGCTCTATATTACATCAGTCGAAGATTGATAGGAGTGAAAATACACTATTCTATAATTGAGAAGCATTGTTTGACATTAATTTTTGCTTTTCAAAAGCTATGTCATTATATGTTATCTCATAAAATTATTGTCATCTCAAGAATCGATCCGCTTAAGTTCTTGATGACAATACAAGCATTGACAGGTCGCTTGAAATGATGGGTTGTTATTCTGCTATAATTTGACATCGCATATATTCCCAGAAAATGGTAAATTCTGACAGACCTCCTTACTATAAACCTTATCCTGGCAGATTGATCGCTCAATGATGATCTTCCTGATGAGCAGGTCATGCACATATATGAAAAAAAGTAGCAAATATGGGGATTGTATTTTGATGGAGCTTCATCCATCAAATACACTCAGCCCTCAAATCTCCCAAATGCTTGAGCTGGTATCAATCTCATCTTGATCACGCTAGAAGATAGTATTATGCGACATTCTTACTAGTTGATTGAGCCACAAAGCATAATATGAAACGTTGGTGGCAGGTCTGGATGAAGCCATCTTCATGGGAGCTCAAAATCTACAAGTTTATGGTGATTCTCAGCTCATCATTAATCAAGTGTTGGGCCTTTACAAAATCAACAAGCTTGAATTGACCCACTATCATAAGCGAGTTCTCGGGCTCATAAAGTGAATCCCAAATATCATTATGACTCGAGTTTCTAGAGCACAAAATAGACTGTTTAGCTAAGTTAGCTAAAGAAATGATGACTATGTGCTAATTAGTGTTTGCACTCGTTGGGTCTTAAAGCCAATAAATCAAAATCCCTGGAAGAGGGGTCATCAAATGCAAGCCAGCAGGATGCAACTCACGTTGCTCCTCACACTCCCTTACAAATTGCTCATCGAAATCAACAAGATGAGGCTCGGACTATTCAGGAGGCAAGACCTCAATCTGAAGAAACTCCAAGACCACAAAGTGAAATCCTTATAGTAGAAGAGAAGGAAGATTTGAGATAACACTTCACCGACTACTTTAAGGAAAGCAAATTGCTGAGCAATAAGCCGATGGATGTACAACTTGAGAAAAGGCTTCGACTATATGCTTATATTGGCAATGCCCTATATCAGAGATCATTCGTGCAAATGTGGCTACGATGTTTGGGAATAGAAGAATCCAACAATATCTCGGACAATGACCCAGCCTTCAAAAGCACTAAAATTTATAGATTTATTGATCGACATAAGATTGATTGACGATACTCATTGATTTATAATCAGAGAGCAAATGGCTTGGTTGAGGCTTTCAACAAAACACTAGTCAAGCTACTCAAAAAATCCTTACAAGAAATAAAAGGGAGTGACATACCAAGCTTGTTGAAGCTTTATGGGCTTACTGCACCACCTACAAGACTCTCACAAAATCCACTCCTTATGTAGTAGTATTTGGGGTTGAAGTAGTTCTACCACTTGAAGTTGAACTACCTTCACTCTGAGTAGCCATTTAACACAATCTCACTTAAGAATAGAATGCTCGTCTACAGATAGAAGAGCTTGATGTGTTTGATAAAGCTAGGCTCCAAGCTCAATAAAATTTAGAAGTCTACCGAGGACGTCCAAAGCATTCAATCATATAGTACATCCTCGAGCTTTTCAAGAAGGAGAATTGGTCCTGGTGCTGAGAAGACTAATTATTCATCATTGTCATTACATGTGTAAATTTTGCTTAAAAATTCTCTTGTAATACAAGAATATATTTCTGAAATGAAACAAAAATCCCCCTGTTAAACAGGGGGCATTTTTTAATTTTACAGTAAAATGTCAGGCTCTCCTTGTGAAATAGAGGGCCTTTCTATTGTATTTGGGTTGACATCACACCCAAGGCCGAGATCCCCATATACATAAAGTTCACAAGTCTCAAAGTCTTACTGGCCAAAAAGAGAAATTTTCAAGTCTGTAAATTACAACAAATCAAGTTGGAAACACATATTCCATTCATACATCAAATCTAGGGCTCGAGTGGGTGCATAAGGTCAGACTCAATAAGCCTAAATATGGGAGTATTTGGCAGTTACTCAACACACCACAAAGGCGTGTAAGTGATCCCCATCTCATTATCGATGATGAAATCCTCCATCAAGTCCTTAAGTCTAATACTCAAGTAGATGCATAAGGTCATACTCAATAATCCCAAATATGGTCGAGTCGCTGACAGGTCCGCTTACTCAATATGCCATAAAGGTCGTAGTAAGGGATCCCCCTACTTTGTTAGTTCAAAGACAAGAGCATCCAAATATACAAATCCCTCCAACTTGGTGAGTTCAAGTGGCCTAGATTGGGAGATCATCCCTAATGATCGTAAGGTAATTTTTCAAAATTCAACAAAAAAAATCCTCACTCGAGAAGGCACTAAGTCGAGTTTGGTATCAATATCAAATGAGAAATGTCAACTCAAGAAGTCATTAGAAAGCAAAGACCAAGGAAATTCTTTTAGCAAGTCCAACAAAAGCAAGGACAAGAAGTCATCCCAATGTTCATACAAAGCCAAAGGCTAAACTAAGGGAGTTATGTCATCAATATATATGTACGTGTAAAGCATAGGGGATGACTCTTTCTTGATCTAACACAAGCTCGAGGCTGGGTCATTGGAGAACATCATTCTATAAATACGAAGCAAAAGCATAAAAGGTAATTTATATCACGACAAGTCTTAAGACACAAGACTTTCCTCCATTAAATATCAAGGCACAAAGCCGGGATAGAAGGAAATATAAGATGAATCTGAGATTGAGTCTTCAACAAGTGTCACCAAGCATAGGACAAGATGTTCTCATCTTCAACAAGTCATCAACTCCATCAGTCGAAGCCGGACGAGAGAAAAATACAAATTTCAATTTAGAGATTGAATCTTCAACAAGTCCATCCAGCACCAAGCATAGGACCGAAGATGTTCTCATCTCACCTACAAATTATCAACTTCATTAAGTCCACCAAGGCACAAAGTCAGGACAAGAAAAAAAATACAAATTTCAAACTCTCGAGAGGAAGTCTTCAACGAGTCCAAAAGCACAAAGCATAATAACAAAGACATTCCAAATTCTCTCAACAATTACTGAAAGCTATTAGACAAGGGATTTATATATTTATCTAAGTTGACATTGTGCTTTAAGCCGAGATCCTTAAATAAATAAAGCATATCATGTCTATTTTGCAGCAAAGAAAATCAAGCCTTGTAATGTATTTCTAAACTAATATGCAATCCCCCTGTTAGACATAAGTTCTTTTTTTTATGATCAAGTCGTAGGCTCTTGCAAGGACAAGAAGAATCAACTTATATACATGAAAAGACAACCTTAATTATCAAAAGTTTGTCTCCCAGATTTGTCAAATTATGAAGATCAAGTTAGAAGAACACCCAATTTTGGAAGCTTCAATCAACTAAGTTGGAAAAAACATCAACATCTACATCTTCAATTCTAGGACTCAGATGGGTTCTAAAGGTCAGACTCAACAAGCCCATAAATGCCGAGTTGCTGACGCTCTCCTCATTGAGCAAGCCACAAGAAAAGGCCACATTGAAGGAGACCTCATTCATTAGTCTGATGACCAAATCACCAATCCACCACTTAAGTCAAGAACTCAGTAGTTCTAAAGGTCGACTCAATAAGCCACAAATGGTGTTCTGCACTCTCTCCTCACTCAACAAGCAAGAAAGGCATAGTGAAAGAGCCCATTTCATTCGTACAATGATGGTAGCTATTCAATCTCAAGCCAAATTCATCTTAGTGATTAAAATAACCATAATCTATGATATCTTTTTTACTTGATCGATACTAAGACAATGAGGAAACAACTCTTAACCACGCCTCAAATCAATCTCTATTTTTTTAAAGGGTGATATCTCAATCTATTTTCAAATGATCATCAAGCTCAAAGCATAAATGAGCCAATCTCCTCATCAAGTCCATCAAAGTAGAAAGCTGAGGAAGAAATTCCATAGTTCACAAAATTGATGGACCAACTAAAGGAATTTCATGGTTATTCGCCTATTAAAGCACATCACTATGATGACATAGACTAAGTATATCTTTGGAAGGTAGGGTCATCTATACACACCCTTCAATGAATCCATTAAAGTAGCAAGCCATGATTCATTGTGCATACACTTCTAACAAGTCGATATGGACAAATTAGGTTCCTTCATCAAGTTAATCAAGCTAAAGCTCAGAAGGAATTTCAAATCCAAGCGATAAACCAACTCCCGAGTCCTTCATCAAAATAAATAAACTAATTTCTCCAACAAACTCAACCAAGCATGAAGCTAGGGTTGGAGGAAACTCAAATCTACAATGACATAAGAGAAAGAGATCTTCAACAAAGCAATTGAAGTAGAAAGTAGATGGTGTAAGAATTCTTATCTATCTGACAAGTAAATTCTAAAAAATTGGTCAAGCTCATCATTTAGCATGTCCTAAATAAGGCATCATACTAATAAAAATTTTTGTCAAAAGCTCTGTAAGCTAGTGCAATTGAAGCTGAAATGATCCAAGTTCTGTGGCTAGCCCAAAGGGTCAACTAGTTTCAACAAACATGACTCGCTCCATGCACGAATCACATTTGTTGGGGGGCATTTGTTGACCTCCACATATGTGTCATGAGTCGGGTCAAGCCCACAAGTCAAATTCGACGGACTTCGAAGGTGACAGTGTGCAAATCGGGGCTTAAAATGCACTGGATGTCACCGAAAATGGTCGAAATGATCTCCAATCGATGAACGGACTCCACCGTCGAGTTCAGAATGTCAAAATTTATCATAATATAAATATTTCAAAATATAATGAGCAATGGATTAAGCACTTGAGCTATCAATTTGTTAACACATATCTAAGTCGAAGCTTCGAAGCAAAATCGATCTCCGTTCACAAAATTGACCGCATTGTTAGCTTTGAAATGTCAAAACCTATCAAATGAGAGTGTCCAAACTCAATTCAGATAAGTTTACGTAAACATCGAACTGTCAAAAGCAATAATGCATATTTTTGAACTGAAAGTGACCCAATTCGACGCCAAAGTAGCTCAAATGACCTCTGTTCACGAAACAGACTACACCAATGTGTTTGGAAAGTTGAAATCACTTATAATATACATCCAATTTGATTAAGGTTATTGTGCTTAAAATTTTATCAAAATTAGCATGCATTTCGAGAAAAATATACTTAATTATCCTCTAATTGCACGTCAATACCTTGAAACTTGTAGTCACCTCATCCATAATAAATCGCCCATTCTAGCCAATAATTAACAACTCATCCCTTTTGCCTCTTCTGGAGGTCATAAAAAAGGAGATAATTATCTCTATGCATGCTACATGCCTAGTGGATATCTTCCACGACCTATCACTCTTTGGCGGACCTTCTCTCTTCACATAAAAAAAAACTACATCTCCATCTCGCTAGAGGAACACACAAAAAAGATCAAACCCAACGCTGCTCTCTTATCCCTCTCAATCTCCATCCCACCAACGTTCAGCCTACTAATCTCCAAGCCAAGCTGTCCTCAGCCAGAGTCTCATGCTTTCCTTCCTTTAAAAGTAGGCTATCTGAGCCCTTGAAGCCCTCCAATGACTACCGTACTTGGAATAGACCGAGGCCCTCAACTACAAATGGTAAGAGAATGAAGGTATGCTAAAGAATCAAACTGGATTCTATGTTTTCTAAAGATGATGAGAGAGAATTCTAGTGAGCTCTAAAGGAAGGGCTTCACAACATTAGTTGGTTGAACTTAGATATTATTGTATAATGCATTGAGGAGGATGTAATTAAAGATCTGAAATTGGCTTCATCAGAAGTTCAGAGGCTGATGTATGTAAAGCTATTAATCTTTGTAGAAATGGGAATATATTATCTCTTATTTTTGCTGGGCTTCATGCTTGTGGTGATCTGTCGGTAAACATACCAAAGGCATTTGTAGATTGTGAGCAAGTGAAAGCTCTTATTAGTGTTGGTTGTTGTTACAACTTACTCTCTGAAGAAAGTTCTAATAAAATGAACTCACTATCTAGTTTCTCACTGAGCAATGGTGCCAAACTGTCTAGGTTAACCCTTGGAAGAAATGCATGTGATCTTGCATGTCATAGTTTAGAAAGGTGTAAAAGCTTGACTAAGAATGTTGCCCTTCCAAATTTTGAGTTGCATGCATTTTTTGCTGCATTTCAAATGGTTCAGGATAAGTATTATCGAGAAGCCATTAGATCAAGTCTATCTATTGGACGACAGGGGATGGCTCTGCGATGCTAGATGATGAGAAGAACAATACAATCTTGGTTGTGCGAAAAGTAATATTTGCTTATTTAAGTCAAAGGATGAAAATAATGCGCAATAAATCCTATGATATGCAAGCGATGAAATTAAAGTGGTGAAGAACATCATAATAGTATAACATTAAAAGAATGAATGTGCAACTGAGGATGTATTTTTAGAACAACCTGTTTTATGAAGGATATGAAGTAGATCAATCTTCTATAAGCTATGATAGATGTGTATTTTTTTTAAAAGGATTTCTCATCTCTAGACTACAATGCCTAGGGTTGGAAAGTATGCAGGATGCCAACTTGCTTGAACCATGGATTAGAGCTAAACCTTTCTTTGTATGAAGATCCTGCCATCTCAGTAGAGTCAGTGGGTTTGAAGACCCCATTATGCTCAGTAGAGCTAACGGGTGAAACTACTAGTGTATAGACACGCATATCTTTAGTAGAGTTGACGAGAAGGTCGAATAGCCCCTGATGCACTCCTCTATGCGGGGATGACGCCAGAAGGCTGTCGAATTTTGGTCTAACTGGAGAATTAAACAGGATTAAATAAAAGTGTTGATGAGCTTAAATTGAACTTATTTCAGACTGATAAATTAAATAATAAACCTGCATATATGCTCTTTTTATACCGCTGTTTAAGGACCCCGTTATGCTCTGTAGAGCTAATGGGTAGAAGATCACAATTATAGTGTTGCAAGACACTAGCCGTTATGCTCGGTAGAGCTGACAGAAAGGTCGAATAGCCCCCGATGTAGCCCCTTATGAAGAAATGATGTGAGGAGGTTCCTAAAATTCAAATTGACATGGGACTTAAAGATGATTAATTAGATTTAAATTGAGCATAAATTGAATTCGAACTAAACATTAAATGAAAATTCAAAGTTAGAATCTAAGTGCTTTAAACTTAAAAATAAAAAAAATTACTAAATTCAAAATTAGAAGCACTCACCAAAAGGCTTGAAGAACTGAAAAGAATCTCCTCCCAAACCACAAACAAAATTTCATCGTGCTTAGAATTCTCAGAATGTTTAGATGAACTGAATAAATTGGAGTTACAATAAATCTAAAGGCCCATCAACTTGATGCCTCATATACAAGCAAAAGTAATATAAATTAGCTTGTCAACAAATATGTATAAAGTCTTTCAATTGTCACTAGTTGTACCTTACGATGAATCAAAATGGGCTAATCAATTTAAACGGAATTCATGATGACTTTACAAGCTCGTCAACAAACACAAGTGGAATCTTATTTAAGTTTGAGAATCCAATGAATTTGAAACTAAATGTGAAAGCAAACAATTATTATTTCAATGGATTGAACAAGAGATGAAACGCCCTACAGCACTGAATTCGTAACATATTGTACAAGCGAATAGAAGACGTTAATTAAGGCTTCAATTGAACTGTGCATGCATTATGAAATGGGCCTATATTCAAATTTATCATCTTAAAATGCATACAAATAATCAAAATTTTAATAAAATAAATAGTACATAAATCATGAGATAATCTAATACTCAGATTTTTGATATCAAGATTTGCTTAAATAACTCAATGAAATGAGCACATTATGATACATAATTAAAATATAAATACAATGCCTCAAAAGTGCACATGTGTTCTAAACACCCACATGAGCCCCGACACTACGCTGAATGCTTAAATTCAAGTGTCTGAGGATGCTACGGGTTGACTCTGTTGGGTCTTAGGACCGGGTCAGGGTTAACAAAACCTAAAATCAAATGATATTATTATAATATCTTCAATCTAATAAAATATCTGAGAAGCTAATTCTATCATATGACAGCAGATCTGATCCTCTATTATTAAATTAATAGAGTCGACAAGATCTAAAACAATGAAATAATAAACCACCCCGATGATGGCCGTGTTGACTGAATATTTCAACCAGAGAATTTTCATAATAATAATAATAATCTATTCAAATTCTAATGTCAAATCATTATTAAATGATCAAATATTCAAACAAAAAATATATAAATTAAATAAAATTAATTATTTAAATTTAAACTAAAATCCATCCACCAATCCACAACCATTTTTCGAGGGTGACAAATTAAAAAAACTTTTGCTCACAAAGAGCCAATGTCAAATCAAATACATAACTATTTTCACACTCAAATAATCTTAAGCCCGTAAGGATGTGACATGTGTCCTCTGTCCTGTGATTTTGTCACAAAATGACACCACATAAATGGCGTTACAAGAGCCCTCGAGGGTGGTTCACCATGATATGACACCACTAAATTACGGTCGTACCATTATGTTCCCCAATGGCTTTGCTCTTTGAGTAGAATTATAGAATGCATTTGATTGGAAAAAAAGCCCTCTGTTAGCTAAGGTAGACTTATGCTCGGCTCTTTAGATAAACTCCACCCAGGTCTACAAGAATTTATTGGACGATGTAACCCATGTGTTGCTAATAAGGATCCTTCGGTCAGGTTGGGTCAACTACCTCCATTGACTAAGTAGACTAGGAATAACACGGGATGAGAACCATGGGATCTAGATGAGCATCATCGTTCCAATCATTTTGCTTTAAGTTAAATAATGATGAATTTCATAAATTCTTAATTTCAAAATTCCACATGCTCCTACTATATGATATGCATTAAGGGATCTAATGACTAGCCTTAATCGAAACTTCTCTCTTAGCATTGAGAGGGGTACTTAACTATAGGTGATTGCGCCTATAGGAAACATGAAACTAGATCTAAAGTCCTCACAAAATGAGGGTGAAATCTCTAGGTAGTGTATCTACTATTCATCTACCTTAAAATTTCACCATGCATAAATCATACTCTCTTCATGAGAGAGGTCATGAATTTTTGAGCCCACATTTCGACTCTGCTGGGGTAGGTTTCTTTTTCCATCTTTGGCTAGTAGAATATGAGCTATAGTAATAGTGGTGTTAAATAAAAAAATTGATTTTCTAAAGTAAAAAAGGAACCAATTATGAATGAAATTAAATTTAAATCAATCATATTCTTATGTATAATTTGTTTGGTCTATATATCGATGGATCTTCATAACATCATTCATCATGCAACTAGGTCCCGGAGCCCATATTCATCTGATTAATGTTGTAATCAATACTGAGGATGTTGGAGCTACTTTTCAATTTGGTAGTATAGACATTCCATCGATGAACGGACTTCTCCATCGCATTAATGAAATTGATCGAATATTAATATTTCAAAATTTAACGATCAATCGATTAAGCTCGATTTATCGTGTGTACATGTATTGAAAGACAACATTGACCAAATGACCTCTGTTCATCAAATTGATTATTTCGTTACCTTTAAAATATCAAAATCTATCAAATGAGACTGTCCACGCTCAATTCGGATGAGTCTGTGCAAATATTGAGTGATTTGAATTGATATCCGCAAATCGAGAAATGCATTACCCACTAAAATTAATTCAAATGACCTCCGTCGATGAGAGACTTTTCCATCATTAGAATATCAAATTGATCGATATAAAATTATGACTTTGATCAAGTAAAGTGCTCAAGTGTCGATATGCTTGCATGCATATCAAGTTAGGATGCACCGTGCAAAAAATGATCCCGTTAAAAAATTGATTATGCCGTTAGCTTTGAAATATCGAAATCTATCAAATGAGCTTATTCATACTCAATTTGGATGAGTCTATGCAAATGTCGACTGATTTGAAGTGACATCACGTAAATCAAGGCTAAAACACAATGGACGTCACCAAAATTAATTTAAATGACCTCCGATTGACGAACGGACTTTGCCATCACCTTCAGAATGTTGAAATTGGTTAGAATATAAATATTGTATGACTTGATGATCAATCAATCAAGCGCTCGAGTTATCAACGCGTCTGCATGCATATCGAGGTTGGGAGGCACCGACGAGGATCAAACGATCGTTCACAAAATTGATCATGCCATTGGCTTCACGAATCTATCAATTAAGGCTCATACTCAATTTGAGCATGAAAATCAGTGGTCAAAAGCGGCGATGGGCATATTTAATGGACTCAATTTGATGCCAACTCAGCTAGTCGATCTGAAACACCATCGATCATTGACAATGGAATTACCATAGATTGATATATATATATATATATATATATATATATATATATATATATATATATATATATATATATTACTATGTCTTTTTTAGATGAAAATTCAAATTAAATGTTTAAATTAATTATAAAAAAATTCTAAATAATCATGCTCAATTTTTTTGGGTTTTCTCAAAGCGCCAAAAAAATAAAAAGGAAAAAAAGGGGGTGTGGTTCCAAGACCATCCTTATTCTCTCTCACATTTCTCTCTCATCCCTCTCTCACGTTGGAAAAATGCTCGCACCTGAAAAGTTATTTTCTCCATTTCTCGTTTTCCTTAATCACATCCAATCCATGTAAGCAATCCATGGTTTCACTTTCTGTCAGATCTCACCGAAAGCCACAGGCGGCTCCACCACCAGCCATTTTGGTTGCCACCACCATTCTGGCGGCGGCAATCAATCAATCATCCGGCCACCACCTTCCACGGACCCAGCCTCGAGTCAGGCAGGTGCAAACCCACAAAAATGTCCGACTGGCCATTCAAGGCCAGCCTTTGCTTCTGTGACCCTTCCGCAATGAAACCTTCCAAATTTCTCCATTTTCGCTTCACCGTAATAGGGGGAAGAACATGTCAACAAGCGAATTCATCTTTCGATTTTCGACGTCGTACCCCTCGCCTTAGCCCTCCCATTTTTGCTTCGCAGCAATTGGGGGAAGAACATCGTTAAGTGGCAAATTTTTCTTTCAGTTTTCGTCGTGCCGACCTTCGGTTTCACTTAACTGTCGGAAAAAATATCGTCAAGAGGCGAATTCTTCTTTCAATTTTCGGCGTCGCATTCCTTGCTTTAGCCTTCCCACCTTCGCTTCACCGCAAATCGGGGGAAGAACATCATCAAGAGGCAAATTCTTCTTTCGATTTTCGGCGTCGCATTTCTTGCTTTAGCCTTCCCACCTTCACTTCGCTGCAAATCATGGGAAGAACATCGTCTATAGGCAAATTCTTCTTTCGATTTTTGGTGTCGCACTCCTTACCTTACATTCCCAATCGCATACCCAACCGTTCCTTGCGAGCATTTGCGCAAAATCGTCAAAACATGTGGGATGTGAATAAATATGTATATATATATATATATATATATATATATATATATATATATATATATATATATATATATATATATATATATATATATATATATATATATATATATATATCTTCTTATAAATCTTTATAAATTTGAAGGCCTCGTTGTACTTAAGAGGGCGCGACGAGATGAAAAAATATGTTGTGTGTATGACCAATTTCGCTATGCTCGAGAGGGTGTCTTGGGTAAAGTGACATATATATATATGTATATAGACAAAATCTTTGTTGAAATTTTGTCTAATTCTTAGACTTAGAATAAAAGGGGAGATGAATATATATTGCATTGTATGTCTTCTTTCAGGTCTAAAGGCCTCATCGTACTCGAGAGGCATTGTGAGATGAAAATTGCGATGTCATAAACACCACTCACTCAATGGCATCTGAGTAAGCCAAAACACCCCTGATGCAGCCCTTTACACATGGATGATGCCGGGAGGCTGCCGAAATTGTGTCAAATATTTTGACTTAGAAAAAGGGGAGAGTGAAATGAGCTGACTTAAGAATGCTAAGTAGGAAAACCTATAGCTAATTTTAAATTAAAAGCGTCAAATAAGAAAAAGGGGGGTGCCCTTAAAGAAAATTTTTAAAAAAATGGAACACTCATTTAAAATGCAAGTAAAATTTAGGGAGGCTAATATTAAATTCACAAACTCTAATTGCAGTTCTCTATGGCATAAATTGAAGTAATGAGTGAGTTATCTTTTCTTGTAAATTTCTCAAAATTAAACAAGCTTTAATTTGAATTTGGGGGGGGGGAGATTAATGTTAAACTCATAATAAACTTGCAATAAACTCAAAATCTAAGGATGAATAAATTAGGTTTAATAATTCTTATACAAATATGGAGGGGATTACTATGCTAGCTAATAAGCATGAGTAGGGCTAAAGTAATAAACACTGAAATTGACATAACTTATCAAAATTGATGTAAATTAAGCATAATCAAGTTTGAAAAATTACAAAAACTCAACAAGTAAACTAAGTGCAAGTAATGTGTTAAACTATAATCTAAATCAAAATATCTTCTTCGTCACAGAATCTGCAACCCTTTGTACAAACATACAGAAGATGATACTAAATCAAAATCAACAAAAATGATAGGGCTTCCTTTAATAAAAACATATGGAATTTTATTGTAATTATGATTTTTAAAATTAATGAATTCACTAATTAGGTGAAATTATCTAGCTATAAATACTACATGTCTTTTGGACATAGGAATTTTCAATTTTGATGTCTAAAAAAAGGCTGCTAAATTGGAATAAAAAAAATGAAAATCTGAATCAATCTGTAATTCAAACATAAAATTACCTCAAATTTCTATACACTCGCATGAGCCCCGACACTACACTGAATGTTTAAATTCAAGTGTAAGGATCTTCTTGGGTTGCTTCCAGTTTAGTCTAAGGCGTTAGGGTTAACAAAACCTAAAAATAAATAATAAGAGTTTCAAATCAGTGAAATATCTGAGAAATTGATTCTATCAGATGATAGTAGATCTAATCCTCTGTTAGTAGCTAATCTAAAGCTCTTAAACATATTCAAATTAATCAATTTTTTTAAATCAAATTAAGTAATAATCTGAAACTGCTTAAATAAAATTCTATCATTAAAAACATAAATTAAACTCAATCTATCCACCTTCCATAACTGTTTATCGGGAGTGACAAATTAAGAAAACTCTAGCTCACAAAAGAGCCAATATCAAATTAATTGTTCTACTTTGTTCACTCTCAATCAATCTCTTGCCAGTAAGGATGTTGCTCATGTCCTCGGCGTGACTTGGCGATGGCTCCACGGATGAAAGCTTATGATCGAGTCCTCTGTGGTTTGGCGTCGACTCCATTATATTGATCACGACCATAGCAGCTCCCCATGGCTCGCCCTTTGAGTTGTGAATCATAGGATATACTTGATAGGACAAACATCCCTCTGTCAGCTAAGGTGGACTTAAGCCTTTCTCCTTAGACAAACACCACCCCATGTCTACAAGGATTTCTTAGACGATGTAACCCATGTTGTTGATGAGGATCCTTCTGTCAGGTTGGGTCAACTACCTCCTCTGACCAAGTAGACTATGGACCGCGACTGCCCAGGATGACGGAACCATGAGATCTAGATCGAGCACGTCATCATTCCCCCAACCATCAGGTTTAAGCTAAAATGATAAATTTCATATCTTAAATTCTGAAACTCTATATGCTGCTATTATACGCTACACATTCAGCGATCTATTGACTAGCCTTAATCTAAAGTTCTCTCTCACTTATTGGGAGGGATAATTAACTATAGGGGCTTGCTTTAGAAACACAGAACCAGATCTAAAGTCCTCACCAAATGAGACAAAATCTCTGGGTAGTGTCTTATCTACTATTCCATCTGCCTTCTAAAAATTACATCGACATTCTTAAATCATACTCTCTTCAATTCAAAAAAATTGTCGAGAGGTCGGTGGCAAATTTTTGAAGCCCACATGTACCTAAGAAAAATATCCTATGTGATGAGATTTCTGACGAGTCGACACCTTGGAGCTGGTCGCCAACTATCTCCATATCTTCGAGAAGATGTCAGATTCGATCGTAATCCTCCGAGCCAGAAATATATTGGAGGCATCGATCTTAGTATTTTTATTTATTTTGTTTTGAGTTGTTTCTTGTACTAAAAAATTTGGGACCATGGGCACAAGGCTCAAAAAGTGATTAGGAGGAGAGGTCTAATAATATAGCAAAATAAAAAAATAATCGCTTTAGATTCTAAGCTAAGATAAAATTACTAACAAGTAATTACTCAAACTAAGTTAACCATAATTATAGATTCTAATTTCTTCTAAAAAATCTAAACCTAAGCTACCTAGCCATTAAAGCTAAAGGTTATGGGATATACAATGCTCTTATATTTAATGTTTTATACTTTTTTTTTGGATAGTGAGCCCGTGAGGGCAAATAATGCACACATGTATGTTCTCAAACGCGAGTCACCATATTGAGAGCGAGACTCCCAACCAACAAGCCCCGCCATCTCGCACCTTTATACTTTATTTTTAATTAATTTAGTTATCAAGACACAACTCTAATATTCAATACAAATGTTATGTCTTCCATAAAATTTTAATGACTATCTCCTTTCGAGAGGTTGTCACTATCAAGATCAACTAGCCCTCCTATTCCTGCAATAAAGATACAATGCTCTAAGAAGAGATAAATAGAATATGAATACATAAATGGTGATGTAGCCTAAAGATTTTTATTTTATTCATTGGTTATTTATTTGATTTTATTTCAAGAAAATATATATTTTTAAACTAATTGTGACTCATTCAATCAATGATAATAACTACAAAGATATCATAATAAAGAGAAATATTTCATTTCATTCCAATGTGCAAAACAAAAATAAACACGCATATCAAAGCATCAAATAATAAATAAAATATTAAAAGTGCATAGTGTGATTAGGTACACAATATAATCTCATAAAAAAGTGTCAACTAAGCTCTGCTTTATATAGCCTAATCTAGACTCACTAACAAATAAACACAGTCAGCATATGGACTTGTTGTTTTATTTTCTAATTCTTATAGCTTAAAAGACAACAAGGCTTTATATTGGAATGCTTATCATTGCTTCCTTCTTTTGCTTGCTTGTAATTCTACATGCTTTTTTTAGAAGCTAAAATTTTAAATTAGGTTTAATCAAAAGTTTAATTAGGTAATTAGGTACGAAAAAAAATTTAAATAAGTCTAGTTGTTGAAGAAGCGTGGCATCCGTCCCATTCAATTCAAGGGGGGTGACCTCATAATTTTTTAGAAGAAAAAAAATTGGGACAACTACATTGTTTTGCCCGTATCAGACTCATCCGATGTCGGAATTGAGCAAACTTGATATCATTGGAACCGTAACGAAATTGGCCACGACTTTCATATTATCAAAATTCTATGATTGTAGCCCGATAAGCAGCATTTTTTACAAACACTCGCAAAAACTGTAGTGCGTAGTTAGAAAATTCGGGACAACCGCAGTATTTTGCCCGTATCAGATTCATCCAGTGTCAGAATCGAACAAGCTTGAATTCATATAAAATTTCCCCTTTTAAGTATGATCACTTGCAAAATTTAATATTAATCTAATCATAAATAATACTCTACATGCATCATACAATTATCCTAACATAAGTATTATATCATAATATAATATCAATCATCATCTCAATCACATTTCTAATTTAAGAGTTTAATAGTTATATCCTAATAGATAGACAACCACACAATTTAGTACATACTAAATATTTATCTTATACTAATTTAATATCTAAATTACATCAATATATATATATATATATATATATATATATATATATATATATATATATATATATATATATATATATAAAGATGTGTTTTACTTTAAATAAATTGATATTAATAGTATTTTATGTAATTTAAAGATTTTAATATCAAATAGATAAATATAAAAATGATGAATTTCATATAAGGATTTCTTGGACGACGTAACCCATATGTTGCTGTTGAGGATCCTTACGTCAAGTTGGGTCAACTCATCGACTAAGTGTAGGGAATTTGTAGGGATGGGAACCATGGGATCTAGATCGGGCACGTCATCATTCCCCTAACCATATGATTTAAGCTAAAATGATGAATTTCATATCTCTAATTCTAAAACTCTATATGTTGCTACTCTACTTCATATGCATTTGCGATCATAGCCTTAGTGAAAGTTCTCTCTCACTTACTGGGAGGGATAATTAACTATAGGGGCTTGTGCCTATAGGAAACCTAGAACCAGATCTAAAGTCCTCACCAAATGAGGATAAAATCTCTGGGTAATGTCTTATCTACTATTCCATCTGTCTTCTGAAAATTGCACTGACACTTTAAACTACTCTTTTCATCGAAGAGGTCAGTGGCAAATTTTTAGAGCCCACAATTGATTACATCGATCTCAATAAAGCTTGTCTGAAAGATAGTTTTCCTCTCTCTCAGATTGATCAATTGGTGATCTTTACGGACATCAAATGCTCAATTTTTTGGATGCTCTACAACCAAATAAAATGGATGGATGAAGAATCCCCAACATTTCAAACATATAAAGGTTTATATTATTACTAAGTTATGTCGTTCGGGTTAAAAAATGCTAGTGCTACCTATCAAAGCCTTATGAATAAGGTTTTTAAAGACCTCTTAGGCCGCACAATTGAGGTATATGTGGATGATATGTTAGTAAAAAGCTTGGAAGAATCACAACATATTTTTGACTTAGAAATATGCTTTAACCTTCTTCGATGTTATAACATGCGACTTAACCCAACCCAGGTGTTTTGGGGTTACATCGGAAAATTTCTTGGGTTTATGGTAACCCACAATGGGATTGAGGCCAATCACGAGAAAATCAAAGCCCTTAGAGATATGCCTCCTTCAAAGAATATCAAAGAAGTTCAACATTTGAAGAGACATTTGCCTTATCCACTTCTAGTATGTTGGGATAAATATTTGCCATTATTTTAAATACTAAAGGGAGCTAAAATAATAACTTTGGGATGAATGTCGTCTACTTTTGAGCAAGAAGTATTTAGCATCTCCACCTACTATTCAAGTCTATTCAAGGAGATGTGATACTTATATCTTGCGTCTCTTCCACGATAAGATCAATTTTAATGCGAGAAAAAAATGGGATACAACGACCAATTTACTATGTTAGCAAAAAAATATAGAAAGTATCTCTTGGATAAGATGGCTAGTTTTCTCAGCGCAAAAATTACGCCCATACTTCCAAGCTCACACCATCGGCGTTTACACTCATTTACCATTAAGGGTCATTCTACAGAAACCAGAGGCATCTGGGAGGTTAATTAAATGGTATGTAGAATTGGGAGAGTTTGATATCCATTTCCTACCTCGGCCTGATATAAAGTCTCAAGTACTCGTAGACTTTATAGTGGAATACATTGCTACAACTCCAAATGAGCTATCTACTACATCCCTTTTGTCTCCTCAATGGACCCTCTATATTGATGGAGCTTGAAATCTTGATGTGCAGAATCTTACTTATTTTCCCTCAACATGATACCTTTGAGTATGGACTTCACCTAAAATTCCTACAACCAATAATATGGTGAATATGAGGCTCTCATGCAGGTTGAGACTTGTCATCATTATGAAGCTCAAGACTTAGTGATCCACACGACACTCCTTGTCACCTCCCAGTTGAGGGAAACTTTAATACTCATAATCACCGGCAGATACCTCAACTTAGTAAAGTCACTTCTTACCCATTTCAAGACACATCAAATCATTCACATCTGAGAGAAGAATACTTGGTAGCTCTCGCTAAGCTTGCTACTCTCATCTTGGAGATTTATTTAAGAGAAAGCATGTTGAAGAAATATATTTTCTTAGTATCCAAGGGTCATGGGTAATACAAGCAATTAATGAGATAAAAGAACCTTCATGGATGGACCTCATCCCATCTTTTCTACAAGAAGGGACCCTTCTTGAAGACCCAACTGCTGCACTTGTCTCCGAAGGCAAGCTTTAAACTTTATTATTATCAGAGGTGAACTATACAAACTAGCTCTTTCTGAGCCATACCTTAAATACCTCTCACCATCAGAGGTCGATTATGTATTAAGAGAGGTTCACTCGGAGATATGTGGAGAACACCTAGGAGGAAGGGCGCTAGCCCTTAAAATTATAAGGCAAGGATTCTATTGGCCTACGATGAAGCAATACGCCTTGGAGTTCACAAAAAAATATGCAAGTTGTCAGTTGTACTCTAACCTCTCTCACAGGCCACATGCAGAGCTCTCATCCCTTCAAAGCCCGTGGCCTTTTGCTCAATGGGGAATTGATATCATGGGACCTTTTCTGGTAATGTTAAGGCAATAAAAGTTCATCATTTTAGCTGTCGACTATTTCACTAAATAGGTAGAAGCTAAACCACTCGCAAAAATTACAGAGGTAAATGCTAAAAAATTTATTTAGAAATATATAGTATGTCGATTCGGTCTTCCTGTAAAGATCATCACCGACAATGGAACTCAATTTACTGGAAAAGTCTTTCGTCTTTTGTAAAGATCTTCACATTCATTCGCATCTACATAGCCTATCCTCAAACTAATGGACAGATTGAAACTACCAATAGGACTATACTCAAAAGGGTTAAAAACATGTCTTGAGAAGGCTAGGGGCAATGGGTTGATGAGCTCTCTAATATTCTTTGAGCTTACCGCACTACATCATGAACTCCAACTGATGAGACACCATATAACTTGTGTTTCGGTACATAAGCTATTATACTAGTAGATATCGAGATTCTAAGTCCAAGAGTTCAATCATTCGATCATGATAGTAATGAAGAAAAACTCCGACAACACCTGGACCTACTCCCCAAAACTCGTGACATGGCCCTACTTCGGATTGCTTCCTACCACCTAAGGGTAGCTCATCACTTTAACAGAAGAGTAAAATCCCCTCCCATATCTATCGGTGACTTGGTCCTACGAAGTCTCGAAGCTGCGGGCAAAGGCCTTCAACGCAATAAACTCTCACCTCTTTGGGATGACCTTTATGTGGTTATAACTATGGTCAAGCTGGAAACATTCAAGCTCAAGAATCCAGATAGAAAAACTTTACCTCGAACTTGAAGCACCGAGAATCTCCGAAAATATTATCAGTAATTTTGACTACATAATTATTGCAACTTTTATTTTGTCTCGTTTGTCATTTTCTCTTCAAACTCATATCTGTATTAAAATCATCTTATGATTTTATCACCAACCTTATCAGAGTAATGAGTTTATAGCATTTTCTTTTGAGCTTGTTGCATGTAAACAATCTCCTTCATTTAATTCGAAATGCAACTCATGTTGTATCTTAGTGGCATGATCAATCCCAAGGGGACTTGATCAGACCTCTTCCATATTGGTAAGAAGTCAAGTAACACTTTGGCTAATGCCTAGATAGGTCAAAAGGTCCTTGGTGGACATCCCACGGCCTCTTCCATACATGTAAGACAAATAATATTTTGACAATCCCAGGATAGGCCAAAAGATCCTTGGTTGACTTCCACGGCCTCATCCGTTGAGGTTAGTGTCGAATAATATTCCGACCAATCACCTCGGATAGATAAAAATAAAATAAGAGCAGATCACCCAAAATTTTTTTTATATCATTGACAGCACTGACATGATGATATAAGAAAGAATCAAAATTTTGGATACGAAATAACAATATATAGATAAAAGAAAAAAAATGCATCATCAAGTGATACTACATGATATCAATGTCTTCCTCACCATTGGGAGATGCTCCCTTAAACTCACTCTGGACCCCTTCATCTCTTGAATTTGGCGAAGGATTTCAGAAACTTGGCTAGGAGATAGATTCCCAATACTAGCTCCAATTTTGTGATGTACCATGTAGATTCCTTTTAGGAACCCTCGGATGAAGCCTTCCTCTAAACATTGGTGCTCCAAGTCCTTCACTTCAACATCAAGAATATGATTACGAGCTTCCTGGACATGGTCCTCGATAGTATCGTGATAAGCTAGGGAGTTCTTAAAGTCTTCCACTGCCTTCAAGGAGATTTCATTTGCTTCTACTTCTGACATTATAAGCTCTTTCTAAAGAAGATGATCATGCTTTTTTCTCTAGTTCGAGCTTTCTTCTCCAGCAAATGCCTTGAGTCTTTTTTCTCTTTTACGGTGGGTCTCTCACCTCAATCACTCATCATGAGTGTGCTCCACCTCCTCACTGAGAGAAAGAGAAGTTGACATATTCCTTCGCTTTTACATTCGATCCTCGAGTCACCACTTCTTTGGCCTTAGCACTCATCTTTCGCTCATACTCACCTTGATATTTTACAAATTCAATATTCACTCATCTAGAGACACCCAAATGAGCCATCGACCTAATGTTTAACTTTCTATAAAAAAATCATCATAAATATTACAAAGAAAAAAGGAAAAGAAGAAAAAAGGAGGAAGAGATAGATACTAATTTTGTCGCTTGTTGACATCCAATGTGCTTTAACACCTCTTCGAATATGCACCAGAAATGAATTCTCCCATTATGAGTTGAGATAGCTAAACTCTCAGAGGTCAACTGGGGGTGAGCATCTTCTCCACAAATATTTGACGTAGTCACCTTGGCACATGTCTTCTTTTTCTTTAAAGAAGAAAATTGCTATCACCATGATTTCGTAACGGGCTTTCTGAAAGAATCTTGTGAATATGAGGAGACCTTTCATCACCTTTACTTGATCTCTTCACTGGAAGAGCATGAGATCTCCTCACGAATGGTAAATTGAACATTCTATCTTCAATTATATATTTTCTAATGTGACATAACTCATGCTGTAAGCTTTATACATTAGAAATATTAAGAGTCATTAAGATTTTATTCTCTTCAATCAGCAATGGATCTGGAAGACCATTCAATCTTCCCCATCTCTCAGGGATGCCCCACTCATTTTTCACAAAAAAGAATCCATTAGACCAATTTCTAGATGGATCTCGTGCTGAAAATTCTATCCAATTCTTTATAGCCTGATAAGAAACATGTCCCTGGGCATCACATGTGAATCTACACATTCGGCACAAGTATTTGATGTCCAAAGTAACACCACACTCTCTAAAGAAGACAGTCAAACCAACGATGATCATTAAAGCTCGAAATAAAAATTGTGACAAAGCTACACTGCATATTTTAAAGATCTCAATCAATTCGGAAGCCAAAGGAATCGTGATCCGCATGAATCATCGAGAAATAGTAAAGTATCTGAGGTGAATGGGCTCGATCGACTTTTTTTGGCAATAGCCACCAACTCATTAGGGAAGTGAAATTTTCTGCGGAGCACCATTAAACTATCTGCTATGATAGTGGATGATATATCGTCTATGACTGTCACGCTATGGGTTTTCTTCCGGCCATCATCCCATGAAAATATATAATAAATAAATAAAAATAGAGAGAAAAAGATAAAAATATGAGAATTTTGTGAAGCAACTCACTCACCCCAATACTTGGGCATATCCTTTCGACTCGTAAACCGGATACTTTGGATAAAATTTTTTTTACTCGACGAAAGTATACGCGTACATATGAGATAAAAAAAGAGTTATTTCTCTCTAATGATACTCTGAAATTACCTTCCAGACTTTCTGAGTCATTCGAAGGATGGTTCCTAATTGACACTTCCCCGCTATCTTGGCAGTTATCAACTGTTGAACCATCCATTGGAGTTTCAAGAAATCCAATTTCTACAAGAAGAAGTATAAACTATGGACCTTGATTGCCTCCAAACCCGATCAGTCCGACGAGGACAATTGACGCCTCTTTCGAGGGAAAACTAGAGCCTCACCGTATGAGCTACGGGCTTTGATCGCCTCCAAACTGGGTCGGTCCGATGAAGACAGTTGATGCCTCATTCAAGGAAAAATCGAAGCCTCGTTGTATGAACTTCGAGCCTTGATCATTTTCAAACCCGGTTGGTCCAACGAGGAAAGTTGACACCTCTTACGAGGGTAAACCAGAGCCTCGCCGTATGAGCTATGGGCCATGATCGCCTCAAATCGGTCGATCGAGCGAGACTTGATGCCTATTTGAGGAAAATCGAGCCAGTTGTATGAACTACTGAGCCTTGATTGCCCAAACCGGTCGGTCCAACGAGGGCAGTTGATCTCTTTCGAGGAGAAAACGAACATCAGATAAATACGAGCCTTGGTCGCCTCCAAACCCGGTCGGTCCGACGAGGACAGTTGACACCTATTTTGAGAGAAAATCGGAGCCTCGCCGTATGAACTACGGGCCTTAATCGCCTCAAACCGGTCGGTTACGAGGACGGTTGACGTCTCTTCGAGGGAGCCTCGCCATATATACGGGCCTTGGCGCCTCAAAAGCGATTGGTCGGCGAGGGCAGTTGGCCGCCTCTTCGAGGTAAAACTAGAGCCTCGCCCGTATGAAATTTGGGCCTTAATGGCCTCCAAACCGGTTGATTCGGCGAGGGCGGTTGGCGTATTTTGAGGAAAAATTAGAGCCTTGTCGTAACAAAAACTCCATCACTTCAAGACTAAATGCCAATATATATATATATATATATCTATATATTATCAAATAAGTATTGATAATTAATTAGTTAATAAATAAATTAATACATATAACATATGTAATTACAAATAAAAATAGGTAAAGTTATTTTATTTTTTTTAAAAATTAATATATTTTGGATGAAATAAGTAATGACATCCAAAAATATAAACAATATATTTGAAAATTTCATTGAACATCTTGATGTAGCAATCATTTGAGTTAAAAAAATCAGCTTAATATAATTGAAAATTTTGTAATATCGGCTAAATCTATGTTTATAATCAAATCGAGCTTCTTGACGAATCGGATCTAACAAGCCTAAAATCTCCTAATTACGGCTTCATTTGAGTATTCAAATACTATACATCGAGATGATTAATGAATCATTTTGCCGTTCGATGGAGTGGTTTGAATTTTTTATATATTTATAAACGAAGCTCATCTATAAATAACTTATCATTCTTCATGAGGGAAAGAGAAGGGAGTTAAAGCTTGAAAATCCTCCCAACATAATCGTTCACGGCGATGCCACCCATTCGTTAGCGTCGTCGTGGCCCTATTACCGGTCTCGCGTTGACCGCTCGCGCTAAATCGCCACCATTGCCGTCGTCATTACATTCACCGCATGCGGTCCTTACCGATATGCCGTCCCGCCGCCCACTCATTAATCATCGTCTTTGACCACTGGTGATCCATCACCATAATATCGTTATTGGCCATCTCAGTCCGTCACCATTCGGCGTCGTCGTCATGGTGATTTATCACCTCGCTCACCCATTTAATACCTTCCATCGCGTCACATTATTTATGATTACGGGTTCACATTTCTCACAATTCTATAATCAGATCGGAAAACTTTGTACTCGAAAGATACATTAAGATTTTTATAAGCCCGTGAGTTTTTCCTCTTCACGGGTTTTTCCATAAAATTGGAGTTCCTTATTTTGTTTTCAATTTATTTTTGCTAGATTTTTCATTCTGGTTTTATTCTACTTGGTTCTAAGCACTAATTTAATATCTAAATTACATCAATATATATATATATATATATATATATATATATATATATATATATAAAGATGTGTTTTACTTTAAATAAATTGATATTAATAGTATTTTATGTAATTTAAAGATTTTAATATCAAATAGATAAATATAAAATAAATAAATATTACAAATAAATACAAACTTTATGATATATACATCTCTATTTTTTATCATTTATTTATATTGCATTATCGGTGATAAAGATTTTGCTTGCCGAAGAGAATATGTCCAAAAGTTCATTAAATAATGGATAATATTTTTAAAAAAATGGATTGTTCAATCTTACATAATTACTTTTTTTGGGAAAAATGACGGCCTCGCCCAGATTTCATTTACCAACAAGAATTACATACAAAAGCAAAAAGGGGTAGAGAACCTCACAAATATCAAAAATATCAGCAGTAAAATTCTGTTTATCAGCTGAAACTATGCAACAAAAGGGGGAAAGTAAAAGTAAAAGTCATAGTAAAAAAAGAGCTCAGAATATCAGCAGAAGCAAGTTAATCATGTTAGGCTCCATCCAGGACAGCAATGACATGCATAATAATAAGAAACCCCACAACGATTAAGCGGTAGAGAGGTTGTCGTTGCAAAAAATAAATCATGCCAAGCTCCAGGTGCATTGGCGACCGGTTGAGTCATAAGAAGCTGATTTATCATCATTGCTCCAAAATAAAATGAAGCATGTAAAGATAATTTCCATTTGATGAAGAGCCCGAGCAGCCAAGTCATAATCTCACAAAAAAACAATAAAACAAGTTAGCCCAAAAATCCAAAGTGCAAATGTGGGGAGAAGAGAGATTAGTTGAAGTATAATTGTTGAATAGCCTCTAGCACATCTCCTTTATATTTCCATCTTAGACTTTGCTATTTAATGGAGAAACAGATTTTGCTAGTAATCGTGCTAACATCAATAGATATATTATTGAAGATACGTTGGTTCCTTTCCATCCACATATAATGTGCAGTAATAGAGATAGAGAGCAAATAAAATTTTTCACCTTACAAGTTAACTAAAGATAAAGAAGAAGTTGCATTAAGGAGCAACCCAAATGAAAGAAATAACCTATTGGGATAGAGGCTTTAAGGACCTCCATTGAATAGGAGCATTCAAAAAGAGATGGTTGTGTCTCTTAACGTTGTGGCACAAGACGCATAAAGGGTTAACCGAAATACCTCGCTTAATTAAAATCTCTTTAGTTTTCAAGCCCTCCATAAGAATTCTCCAAGTAAGAGTGGCATATTTGATAGAGTAGCCTTTGAACCAAATAAATGTTGCCCAGTTCTGTTTGTAGTGATCTTCGAAAATGAAAATGTGAGTTGCTTTATGACAGTAAAAGTCCTATCCAACCATAAGCAGCTAACCGAATTATTTAAAATGGGAGTAGATTGAATCAGGTTGATGCATTCATACGGGGCATGAGCAGTTATAGGTAAGTGCCAAGTATTATCATAAATTACCTCACAAACGAGCATGTTTATAGAGCAATTAAACCAGGAAAAAACCACAGATCCAAATTTTTCATAAAGTGACAAACCGACAAGGATCAAAAGAAGAAAGATAACGCTATCATTTAGCACCTGAAAAGTAAGGCACTTGATCTCCGTCAGTAGTCTTAAGTTCTTTACATAGTGCAAGAGATGGTGGAGGAATTTCCCAAAGATAGAATTGTCGAGAAAAAATGTAGCTAGTAGAGACTTTGTATTGTACAATCTCCATATGATTTTAGCTTTGCATCATATTTAAAGATTCAATGCAGAATGCCGGAATCAATTGATTGGTTTGGTAGTGTTTGCCCAAGAGATCATATAAAGTTTCCTTTCAAGCCCAGAGTTATGAAGGAAGGATGAGATTAAGCTTTTAATAGCTTTTCTGACACTCTTAGGGATAGAGATGGACTTGAACCAGTACAAAAAGATAGCTCCAACAAGTGAACCGAATTAATTGCAGTCTACCTGCAAAAGAGAGTAAGGAAAGTCTCCAACTAGAAAGCCAATATTGTAATTAAATTTTAGAAGCGTCTGCGGTTTCAATCGAGAGGAGGAAATAGGTAGGCCAAGGTAATTCCATGTTAAATCAACAAGATTAAAACTCAGAACAGAGCTCAGATCAGCCTTTAAATGAGGCTCCATCAATTTTGAGAAATAAATAGTAGATTTAGAGCTATTGGAAGAGAGATTCGTTTCCTGAAAGAAGATAAAAAGTAAGTAAGAGAGGCAAGAAATATTGGAAGAGTTTGCTGATCCAAAAACTAAGAGATCATCCGCATAAATGAGGTGAGACAATGCACAAGACTTTTTCCTGATTTGAGAGAAGCTTGATGTAGCAATGAGTGTGTCCAAAAGCCTAGAGAATGCATCCATAATAATAGTGAATAAGTAAGGGGATAAAGGGCAGCCTTGCCTCAGACCTATAGATGAAAAGAAGTATCCAGATAGTTCTCCATTTAGAACAATAGAGAAAGGAACATGAACCACACAAGCTTCAATCCATTTGATAAAGGTGTGTGGGAAACTGAGTACTCTTAATCTGTGTAAAAGAAATTGATGATTCACATTGTCAAAAGATTTCTTTAGGTATATCTTAGCACAAAAACTCTTAGGGATATTGTTTTGATTGAAACCATGCAGAATTTAGTTAGCCATAATGACATTATCAACAATGTCCCTCCCTTTTAAGAAAGCTGCTTGTGCAGGATGAATAATATGGGGTAGAATTAGTTGGAGCCTGTTTGCAAGCAATTTGGAGATGACCTTATAAAGGAAATTACAATAAAGGCACATGTAATCAATCGATTTAGCATGACACTTTTAGGGATAAGGGTAATAGTTGTGTGTTTAACCCGATGAGGAAGAGTTGAGGTAGAGAAGAAATGTTGGATAGCTGCCACTAAAGAATGCCTAGTGATATCCCAAGAGTCCTTGAAATATTGCGAGGTAAAACCATCTAGCTTAGGGGTTTTATCATTACCAATAGAGAAAATTGTAGTTTTAATGTCATCATTGCTAAAGGGTTGAATTAGGGATTGACTATGAAACGTGAGGACCGATAAGGATATCAAACCAGCCATGATGAGGAGCCCTATTGAAATTGTTAATAAGGTTAGTGTAGTAGGATATAATCTCTTTAGTCATACCTTGTTGAGAGCAAATATCAGTTAACTTTAAGATTTTTGACGATTCTTGTTTTCCAAATCACTCTTTGGTATAGAAATTTAATGTTATATTCTTCTTTAGATAGCCAAGCACATTTAGCCCTCTGCATAATCCATTTATTCTCATAATCTATAGCTTCACTAAGACAATTTTGAGTCTGCAGATGGCTTATATTATTGATGAACCGTGGATTATCCTGGGAGACTTCAACTACATTAGGAAGGTTAATGAAAAAGTGGGAGGTCGCACCCCACTCCTAAGTAAACTATCTAACTTCAATGACTTCATTTTATATTATGGCCTCCTTGAAATGAAAAATATGGGCCATGCCTATAGTTGGTTCAACTAATAAATTCAAAATCCAATCAGATGTTTGTTGGATTGGGTTCTCTGCAATCCTCACTGGATAAATGCTCATCCTCATTCTAGCTAGAAAGTCATGGCTCCACTCACATCTGATCACTCCCCCATTTTTCTTTCTACGGGTAACAAACCGACTCTAAAGCATAAATTTATTTACAAGAACTACTATAGTCATTGCCCGGATTTTCTTGATATTGTGCAACATGCTTGGAGCAAATAAGTGGTATATTTTTGCCTTTTGTAATTAAAAAAATACTAAGCATGCTCTTAAGGCTAACGCATTCCTACAACTATATCTCAAATAGAATCTCTATTAGAAAACTAAGCTTGAGGAGTTACACTCTAAATTTGATTCCAATCCTCTCAAAATCTTACATAATTATTGAGTGTAGAGATGATGTCAATGCCATGTGCGAAAAGTCATGCGTACTAAATAAATATGTTAAGTACTAAATATATATAATTTTTCGGGGGGATAATAAATAAGTTTAACGTGTGATGAAATGATCGTCGGTGTAATTTCTAACTCTTGCGTTCTAATCTGAACTCTTTTGTGATAGGTCAGTGATGACAGTGTGATATAATTGTATATATAATATTATTGAGATATATATTAAGAATATATTTTAACTGTATTTTAATAAATTTATGATGAACAAATTATATTTATCTTACTATTTATGATGATAATTAAAAAGTTACAATTTTACTTTTATACAATATCTTACTATTTATGATGAAAATTTTTTATGAAATTGAGCATTATGATTTATATTCACTCAAAATTTAAAAAAAAAAAATCGTAGGATAACGTTACTTTTATTATGAAAGATAAAATTCCTATAGCATAGTTATTAATGAGCCGATTAAATTTTATATGTTTGTTTTTTTACTTTTTATTTTTATTTTTTATAATATTTAAATACTATTATCGAAAACGTAAGCAAATAAAATTTTGTAATATATATCTAAATCTTGAAATTAATAAATGCGTCAACTGCCACATTGAAGAGAGAGAGAGAGAGAGAGAGAGAGAGAGAGAGATAGGAAACATCATATGTTATTTTATTGTGTGAACATTTGAAATACATTATAAATTATCTTATTTGTGCCTTTTCTTTGTGATGATATTTTACCATATTATAAAATCTCCATGAAGAACTTAGATGGATAGTAATTTATTCTACTTATGCTTTGTGAAAGTAGATTAAAATTTATTTTATAAGAGACATGATTGTGAGTAACAATCAAAATTTATCATTTTGTTGAGGATTTGATCTTCTTGATTGCTTTGGATCAAAATAGTAAGATTTTTCAAAAGTAAAGTCTACTTTTCTTAAAAGAATGAAGTTGATTATCCTTAAACTCGACTTAGAATGAGAGAGAGTAAACTATAGAGAGAGAGAGAGAGAGAGAGAGAGATGGGGGTTGATGCGACAACATAAACTTAGTGGGCCATGTAGTTGTCAAGAAAAAAAAGGTGAATATGTGCAATGAGAAATTGAGAATTGAAAAATACTATACTTTGATTGCTTGGCAAGAGGTCAAAGAGAAAAATCACTACCAAAAGAATGAACTTAGAGCTCAATATGATTTGAAGTAACCTATTGCCACAATTGAGCCAATCAAAAGAAAATATTCACTATTATATGAGATAAGAGCATAACAAGTAAATCTAAGAATTATGATATAGTTTTTTTCAGTGAAATAAGAGCTAAAAAACAAGTTAAGGGTGGGAGCTAAGAGAGAGAGAGAGAGAGAGAGAGAGAGAGAATTCAATCAAAGACATTTCTATTAATGATTCCCACATCATCCTTATTTCTTATCATGATAATGCTTAGGTAATTACTTATTGTAAAAGTCTTTATAAACTCCTCCAAGCTCTATTAACTAGCAAACTTAATTTTTTCATAGCAAGCATGAAATTACTTTGTCTGTTTCAAGCGTCACGTCATTCTCATCAACTTGTATTTTTTTGAAGCCATGAACTGCTTCTTTCATGAATAATTAATGATTAATTCAATTAATAATATCTATACTTTTTTTTTTTTTTTTGGCTCATGAACAAAATCGAATCGAGCTCAAGCTCAATAATGCAAAACAAGCTCAAGCATAAACACCATCCTAAAAATCTCGAATCAAGTTCAAGCTCGATAATGATAAACAAGCTTGAGCCCACATGCTCATTCGGGTGGTTCATTTTCAGTCCTAACAAATGATATTGAGCCACTTAAATTTTTCCAAAATTTAAATAATAGGTATATGTTGACCTCCACATATGTCATGAGTCAAGCCCAGTCAAATTCTGAGGACTTGAATGGAGGGCATAACTCGGTTTAAACCGAAAATCCAATTAAAATCGAACCAAAATTTTAAATTTGGATCGGTTTTTTAATTTTATTTTGGATTTCAGATTTAGTTTTAGCTAAATTCGGTTTTTGGATTATGGATCGGATTTAAAAATTTATAATCCAAAACCAATTAGCCGAAATTTAGCCCGCCCGCGGTCCGCCCGTGGCCCCGTGCAAAAGTTAAAAGTTAAAACAAAAATCCTTAAAAGTTAAAACCTAAAAGCAAAAATCGATTAAGGAGGCAAAAGGGCAAAGGTAATCCATGGGCAGCGGTTCTCTACTTCTCTTCTTCTCTTGACTCTTCATTTCAATTTCCATTTTCCACTTGTATTCGATGTTTTCATTCGTAACTACGTTCATCTTTCTCTTCGCTTCTCTTCGTCTCATGCAATGCGCCAAGTAGCTCTTTGAGTTTGCCTCTTTGGCAATCCATGGCAAGTAATCGGTAATCCTTATAGTCTGAACTCTGAAAGACTGAAACTCTGAATTTCTTCGTTCTCTTCTCTATGTTTTCCTCTCGGGCTCTTGGCTCTCGCGGTCTCGATTCTCACGGACTCGTGCTCAGATTCAACATTCAACAATCGGTTATCTCGATTCTCATGGATTCTTTTTATGGTTGTTTAGTTTTTCTCTCATTTGGCTTATTCTTTCTTGATCTCATTATACTTTGATTAGTGCCCTTTAAGTAATATATTTAATATTTATTTATTTATTAAATACAAAGTCTTTCAAATTAGAAATATGCCTGTACCCCAAAAAGGATTTCTCCTTGCAGGTTTTGGATTTTAATTATATCTCTTATAGGTGGAATCCATAACAAAATATTCACAAAATTACATCTTTTTTCAATATGGTTTTCTATTTTTTTTGGTTGTTCACTGTTGTATGGAGAAATTATATCTTTTGAGTGTGTTTTGCAAACTTGCAGTTCATGGAATCATATTTGTTAATATGATTCCATTTAACTATTCATAAGAAGGTTGATCGATGCTTTGTGCCTTGTGGTTTGTTGGCTATTGCAGCTGGTTTCTATAGAATAACAGAAACTTTATCTTAAATCCGGTCTTATAAATATTTAGGTATTTTTATTATATATTTTCGATAATTTAAAAATTGAACCGAAAATCTAAACTTTTTTTTGGATTGGATTGGTTCGGATTATATTAAATCTTATACAGATCGGACTTTTGAATTCTAAATTTCAAACCGAATGGATTAGCAAATTAAAAAACCATCCAATCCCACCAGAATGCACACTCCAGAGGCACTCTATCGGGGCTCAAAATACTCGAAAATGGTCAAAACGACCTCCGATAGATGAACGGACTTCGCCGCCTCATTCAGAATGTCGAAATTGATGAGAATATAAATATTGCAAAATCTAATGAGCAATCAATTAAGCGATCAATTTGTCACGCGCATATCGAGTCGAAGTGCGCAAACCAAATGACACTCCGTTCATGAAATTGATCGCGTTAGCTTAAACCTATCAAATGAGGTATGCGCACTCAATCGGATGAGTTTACGTGAGCGTCGAGCGGCGATAATGCATATTTTGAATGAATTGACGTCGAAAAGCGACCTCGTTATGAAATGGGTTGATTCGTCGGAATGCAAAATTACCTAGAATAGACATCCATTTGACTAAGATTGTTGCTTATTTAATTTCAGCATATTTCGAGATAAATCTACTTAATTATCCTCTAATTGCACCGAGTCAATACCTTGAAATTTGTAGCCGCCCTCATCCATAACTAACCGTCCATTCTAGCCAATAACCGATCAGCAACCCATCCTTTTGTCAGCCTTCTTCACATGAAGGTCATAAAAAAGGAGATAATTATCTCCTATGCATGCTACAGCTGCCCCCAGTGGATATCTTCCACGGCCTATCACTCCTTTGGTCGGACCATTTCTCTTCATATAAAAAAAGTAACATCTCCATCTCACTGGAGGAACACACAAAAAGCCCGATCAAACCCTCACCAAGCAGCTGCTCTCTTCCATCCCTCTCGATCTCGATCATACACCAACGTTCAACCTACTAATCTCCAGGCCAAGCTGTCCTCAGCAAGAGTCTCATGCTTTTCTCCCTTTGAAAAGTAGGCTATCTCAGCCCTTGAAGCCCTCCAATGGCTACCGTCCTTGGAAGAGACTGAGGCCCTCAGCTGCAGATGGTAAGGAGAATGAAGGTATGCTAAAGAATCAAACTGTGGATTCTATGTTTTCTAAAGACGGTGAGAAGAGAATTCTAGTGAGCACTAAAAGGAAGGGGTTTCATAGCAAGATTGTTTCGGTTGGTTCAAGGAACTTAGATATTACTATAGAATGCATTGAGGAGGATGTAATTAAAGATCAAAAACTAGCTTCATCAGAAGTTCAGAGGCTGATGTATGTAAAGTTGTTAATCTTTGTAGAAATGGGAATACATTATCTCTTGTTTTTATTGGGCTTCATGCTTGTGGTGATCTGTCGATAAACATACCAAAGGCATTTGTAGACTGTGAGCAAGTGAAAGCTCTTATTAGTGTTGGTTGTTGTTACAACTTACTCTCTGAAGAAAGTTCTGATAAAACGAACTCACTATCTAGTTTCCCACTGAGCGATGGTGCCAAACTGTCTGGGTTAACCCTTGGAAGAAATGCATGTGATCATGCTTGTCAGAGTTTAGAGAGGTGGAAAAGCTTGACTAAGAATGCCGCCCTTCAGAATTTTGAGTTGCATGCATTTTGTGCAGCATTTCAAATGGTTCTGGATAAGTATTATCCAGAAGCCATTAGATCAAGTCCATCTATTGGACAACAGGAGAAGGCTCTACGATGGTAGAAGATGAGAAGAACAATACAATCTCAGTTGGGTGTGAAAAGTAATATTTTCTTGTTTAAGTCAAAGGATGAAAATAATGCAGGCAATAAATCCTGTGCTATGCAAGCTGATGAAATTGAAGTGAGGGAAGAACATCATAATAGTATAACATTAAAAGAGAATGTATGTGCAAACTGAGGAAGTATTTTCAAAACAACCCTGTTGTTATGAAGGATATGAAGTAGATCAATCTTCTATAAGCTACGATAGATGTGTATTTTTTTTAAAAAAAAGTGGAATTCAGCAAGTCTAGACTACAAGTCTACAACGCCTGGGGTTGGAAAGTATGCAGGATGCCAACTTGCTTGAAACATGGATGAGAGCTAAACCTTTCTTTGTACGAAGATCCTGTCATCTCAGTAGAGTTAGTAGGTTTAAAGATCGCGTTATGCTCAATAGAGCTAAGGTGAGACTACGACCGTAGTATGCAAGACAACGTTATCTCGATAGAATTGGGAAAGGTCGAATAGCCCCCGATGCAGCCCCCTATGCGGGGATGACGCCGGGAGGTTGCCGAATTTTTGACAAACTGGAGACTTAAATAAGATTAAATTAAAGTGTTGATGTGCTTAAATTGAACTTATTTGAGAATGATGAATTAAAGAATAAATCTACATATATGCTCTTTTTATGTAGGTGTTTGAAGACTCGGATGCTCAATAGCTAATGGGTAAGATCACGATCAGTGTCGACAGGCCATTATGCTCGGTAGAGACGTAGAATTAATAGCCATCAATGTAGCCCATATGCTGGAATGATGTCGAGAGGTTGCCGAAATTCAAATTGATATGAGACTTAAAGATGATTAATTAGATTTAAATTGAGCATAAATTGAATTCGAACTAAACATTAAATGAAAATTCAAAGTTAGAATCTAAGTGCTTTAAACTAAAAAATAAATAAAAAATTACTAAATTCAAAATTAAAAGCACTCACCAAAAGGCTTGAAGAACTTAAAAGAATCTCCTCCCAAATCATGAACAAAATTTCCTCGTGCTTAGAATTCTCATAACGTTTAGAGGAACTGAATAAATTGAAGTTATAATAAACCTGAAGGCACATCAACTTGATGCCTCATATACATGCAAAAGTAATATAAATTAGCTTGTCAACAAATATGTATAAAGCCTTTCAATAGTCACTAGTTGTACTTCGTGACTGACTGGATGAATCAAAATGGGCTAATTAATTTAAACGGGATTCAAGATGACTTTACAAGCTCATCAATAAACACGAGTGGAGTATTTTTTTTAATTTTGAGAATCCAATGAATTTGAAACTAAATGTGAAAGAAAATAAATTTTATTTCAATGGATTGAACAAGAGCTGAAACGCCCTACAACACCGAATTCACAACATATTATACAAGCGAACAGAAGATGTTAATTAAGGCTTCAATTAAACTGTTGCATGCATTATGAAATGGGCCTATATTCAAATTTATCATCTCAAAATGCAAGCAAATAAGCAAAATTTTAATAAAATAAATAGTACACAAATCACGAGATAATCTAATACTCAGATTTGTGATATCAAGATTCGCTTAAATAACTCAATGAAGTGAGCTTCGCACACATTACGATACATAATTAAAATATAAATACAATGCCTCAAAAGTGCACATGTGTTCTAAACACTCGCATGGGCCCCGACACTATAATGCGAATCAAAATTCAAGGATGTTGGGATTGATTCGTTGTGTCTTGTGACCGAAGTTAACCAAACCTAAAAATCAAATGATGTTATTATAATATATTATATCTAATAAAACACCTGCGAAGCTAATTCTGTCATATGACAGAGATCTAATCCTCTATTATTAAATTAATAGAATGATGAAAACAAATAAACAATAAACCACCCAGATTATGGTAATGAATATTTCAACCGGAGGAATTTTTCATAATATTAATAATAATAATCTATTCAAATTCTAATGTCAAATTATTATTAAATGATCAAATATTCAAATGTATATATATATTAAATGAAAATAATTATTTAAATTTAAAGTAAAATGTATCCACTCATCCGAAACCGTTTGTCGAGGGTGACAAATTAAGAAAACTTTACAAAGAGCCAAATCAAATATATATAACTATTTTCACACTCAAATAATCTTAAGCGTATGGCCCGTGTCCTGTGTAGTTTTGCATAAAATGACACCACATAAATGGTGGTTATGACCAAACGGCCAAGCCACAATATTAAATTATTACGATCACGGCCAGTATGTGTTCTCGAATTTGCTATTTGACCTATGAATTATAGAATGTGTTTGATTGGGAAAAAAGCCCACTGTTAGCTAAGGTACACTTAAGTTTGTCTTCTTAGATAAACTTCACCCCAGGTCTATAAGGATTTCTTGACGCACGTAACCATGTGTCGATAAGGATCCTTCGGGTCGACCTACCTCCTCTAACTAAGTAGACTAGGGACCACGATAACCTAGGATGATGAAACCATGGGATCTGGATCGAGCGTCATCGTTCCCCCAATCATTTGCTTTAAGTTAAATAATGATGAATTTCATAAATTCTAAATTAACTCCACATCGCTATTATATCTACGCATTAGGGATCTAATGACTACTTAATCGAAAGTTCTCTCGATTGAGAGGGGTAATTAACTATAGGTGCTATAGAAACCCAGAACGATCTAAAGTCCTCACAAAATGAGGGCAAAATCTGCAGGTTGTGTATCTACTATTCCATCAACCTTCAAAATTTTCCGACGATAAATCATACTCTCTTCATCGGTTAGTCATGAATTTTCTGAGCTCAGGCGACTCGTTGGGGATAGGTTTCTCTTTCCATCTTTAGCTAGTCAAATATGAGCTATAATAATAGTGGATTTAAATAAAAAAAATTAAATTTTCTAAAATAAAAAAGGAACCAATTATGAATGAAATTAAATTTAAATCAATCATATTCTTATGTCTAATTTATTTATTCTGTATATCGATGGATCTTCAGAATATCGTTCATCATATAGTTAGGTCACGGAGCCAATATTCGTCTCATTAATATTGTAATCAATACTAAGGATGTTGGAGCTACTTTTTAATTTGGTTTAGTCATCACAAATAATCCTCTATTTGAAGATATTGATACACACAAACTGCAGGGAGGAGGACAATTAGAATGACCACTACTGCTACTATGGTTCCTCGAAAGAGAGCCTTTGTATTTGAAAGATTGAGTTATTTTAAGGTGTCGGTCATGAAAAGATTCATCAATAGGCAAAAAGTTTCAGTCATATCTATGAATATGACTACTTTGCCAGTTGAATCTTTCGCACTAGGAAGGCATAATGCTGAAGTCTCCTATTCTATAGGAAAATTAAGTGGAAGGCAAAGAAGGAGAACAAATGTTGAACTGTGAGCTCTGTAGTTGCTGTCTGAATCACTAGCCATGCGATCAGACTTGGTATCAAAAGCAATGTTCCCACTCACAATGAATTTGAAAATATAAAATTGGTGAAAAGGAATAGCTCTACTGGTGATGTTAAGCAATTTTTTTGGGCTCAACAACAGTTAGCTCCAACACTTCAGAAGAAATAACTTGAAACTTTATCTGCTCGAGTACACAGAGTCCTGAAGGTTGTTAAGGAAAAAGGCATTATAAAGAAGAGATGTCAAAGACCAATTATCAGAGAAGCCAAGAATGCTCCACTACAGAAACTACCATCATGGGTAATAAGAACTCAAGATCATTCTAAATAAGTTTTGCACGATGAGCATCGGAGCATGACACTTGGATAGCGAGTCCGTGAATCCACCAAAAGGTCCCATAGAAAGAAAAATATGGAGGGAAGCCTCGAGAAGAAGTTAAACATCGGCGTGACACCTCGATGGGGGAATCTACTACCAAAAGGTCCCGGTAGGAAGAAAAAATAAATATGGAGGCTGAAGCATCGAAAAGAAGTAGCAATACAAAAGATTCTTCATCTCGAAGCAAGTTAACTCAGAGAAAATGAAGAAAGAGAAATGCTGAACTACTTGCTCAATAACCATTATTCAAGCAGAAAATTATACAAGCAGTTGTGGAGCTAGAAGTGAGTGTTCTAATCCATAACTAGTTTGACAGCCTAAGATGGGTAAAGCAGAATAACTCTACTGGTCAAATAAAATAGTCCTTCTGGACTCGATAATGTCAGGTTCCAACTTCTCCAGTAAGGAAACTCTAAACTATATATGTAAAAGTGTATCGGGTCCTTAAAGTTGCTAAGGAGAAAGGACTGATGAATAGAAAATACCAAAGTCTTGTTATCAAGGAGCTAAAGTTGCTTCTCCAAGGAGACTTTCTCTTACAACCACGCAAAAAATTCAACCAATTCAAGTCTCGCACGGTGAGCATCAAGGCGTGACACTTGGACTATAAGTCTAAGAATCCACCGTCGAAAGGTCCCAACAAAAATGTAAGCAAATTTGGAGGTTAAAGTCTCGAAGTAAAAATTCTTTAAAGAAGGATAGCGACGTGACATCTGGATTGTACTGCCAAAGATCCACCACAAATAAAACTCATTAAGAATGTGTACCTAAAAAAATATCCTATGTAATGAGATTTCTGATGGTCGACACCTTGGAGCTTGTTGCCAACCATCTCCATATCTTTGAGAAGAGGTCAGGTTCGATCGTAGTCCTCCGAGCTAGAAATATATTGGAGGCATCAATCAGAGTTCTGTGTCCAAGAGGAAGAAGTTGATGTAAAAGGATACTCCTTTCAAATAGAACAAAAAATATCGAGAAGCTTTTGACAGTATCAAGAAGTATCTGTTAAATCTGTCCATTTTCGCAAAGAAGAATCCGGAAAACCTCTCATCTTACACAACATTGGAAGAATCTCTATGCTCTATCAGAACACAATGAAGAGGGAAAGGATAGCACTCTATATTAAGATTGATAGGAGTGAAAATACACTATTCTATAATTGAGAAGCATTGTTTGACATTAATTTTTTGCTTTTCAAAAGCTATGTCATTATATGTTATCTCATAAAATTATTGTCATCTCAAGAATCGATCTGCTTAAGTTCTTGATGACAATATAAGAATTGACAGGTCGCTTGAAACGATGGGTTGTTATTCTGCTATAATTTGACATCATATATGTTCCCAGAAAGCAGTGAAGGGGTAAGTTCTGACAGACCTCTTTGCTGCACACCTTATCCTGGCAAATTGATCGCTCAATGATGATCTTCTTGATGAGTAGGTCATGCACATATATGAAAAAAAGCAACAAATATGGGGATTGTATTTTGATGGAGCTTCATCCATCAAATACACTTAGCCCTCAAGTCTCCCAAATTCGATTAGTCTCATCTTGATCACGCTAGAAGATAGTATAATGAGGCATTCTTACTATTGATTGAGCCAAAAGCATAATACAAACGCGTTGGTGTCCGGATGAAGCCATCTTCATAGGAGCTCAAAATCTACAAGTTTATGGTGATTCTCGCCATCATTAATCAAGCCTTTACAAAATCAACAAGCTTGAATCAACCACTATCATAAGCGAGTTCTCTCATAAAGTGAATCACAAATATCATTATGACTCGAAGTTTCTAGAGCTAAAATAGACTGTTTAGCTAAGTTAGTTAAAGAAATGATGACTATGAATTAGTGTTTGCACTTGGGTCTTAAAGCCAATAAATCAAAAATCCCCGTTTGAAGAGGGGTCATCAAATTCAAGCCAGCAGGATGCAACTCACATTGCTCCTCACACTCCCTTACAAATTTCTCATCGAAATCAACAAGATGAGGCTCAGACTATTCAGGAGGCAAGACCTCAATTTGAAGAAACTCGAAGACCACAAAGTGAAATCCTTAGAGTAGAAGAGAAGGAGATTAGAGACAACACTTCGTCGATTACTTTAAGGAATGCAAATTGCTGAGCAATAAGCCGATGGATGCACAACTTGAGAAAAGGCTTCGATTATATGCTTATATTAGCAATGCCCTATATCATAGATCATTCGAGCAAATGTGGCTACGATGTTTCGGAATAGAAGAATCCAACAATATCTTGGATAATGACCCAGCCTTCAAAAGCACTCAAATTTATAGATTTATTGATCGACATAAGATTGATTGGCGATACTCATTGATTTATAATCAAAGAGCAAATGACTTGGCTGAGGCTTTCAACAAAACACTAGTCAAGCTACTCAGAAAAAGCCTTACAAGAAATAAAAGGGAGTGACATACCAAGCTTGTTGAAGCTTTATGGGCTTACCGCACCACCTACAAGACTCTCACAAAATCCACTCCTTATGCAAGAGATTTTTAAGTAGTTCTACCACTTGTTGAACTACCTTCACTGAAGTAGCCATTTAACACAATCTCACTTAAGAATAGAATGCTCACCTACATAGAAGAGCTTGATGTGTTTGATAAAGCTAGCTCCAAGCTCAATAAAATTTAGAAGTCACCGAAATGAAAGCATTCAATCATAGACATCCTCGAGCTTTTCAAAAGGAGAATCTGCCGAGAAGACTAATTATTCATCACTCATTACATGTGTAAATTTTCTTAAAATTCTCTTGTAATACAAGAATGTATTTTGAAATGAAGAAAAATCCCCTGTAGCATTTTTTAATTTTACAAAGAAAAATGTCGCTCTTGTAAAATAGATGGCCTTTTGTATTTGGGTTGACATCGCACGGGCCGAGATCCCCATATACATAAAGTTCACAAGTCTCAAAGTCTTTGTGGTGTTTATTTTTGGGGTGTGGGACACCACGCAGATCTTAGGGGGTACTTATTGAAGTGATCGAGTACGACATTAAGGAATGATGTACTATCTCAAAGATAGAAATCACCACCCATGATGGACCTAATCACCTAATAAGGACTCCTAAGGCATGATGGGTCGAATATACAGATCTTTCCCTACTTTACATGGAAAAGTAAAGTAGGGTTTATTTTAAGCGGTTAGTTAAGTTCCTATGGAGGCAAGCCCCATAGTTAATTACATCCTAAGAAATGAGAATTTCTTAAGAATACTCTCGATTAAAGTAGATAATTAGAGTCTCCAAAGATTTCAAGGTTAAGACTATCAAAGGATTGGCTATTTTAGAAAATCAAATGGGATAGATCAAGGAGAAGACTTATTTTGGAATCCAAAGGGAGAAAGTAGAAATACTCATGATACTAGGAAGCCTAGTGAGCATTCCAATCCACTATAGTTGGGCTTTATATTTTGAAATTGAAGAGAGTTAATTATTTGAGTTGACATTTTATTATTGGCTTATAATTCCACAACATAAGATTGTGAAAATGCCTAAGAGGTGAGGATTTATGCCTATAGCCCAAAGGAAACAGCTACCTCAGATTCCTAAACTAAGGAGCCTCGGTACAAACAAGGCACAACCAGGCAAAATGGGTATATGATTTACCTCCACAAGAGAGAATAAACGCCCAATGGGACTTATTATCAGTGCCATAACTCCTCCTACGCTTTAAATCCATGTAGGCAAGTCTTATGCTTTGCAAGATGGCTTGTTGTTCATTTAGAAAACTAAGTCCTTAGACTCACTCTCTAAGAGACTAGAGCATGAGTGGTATGAATCTATGACTTAATCTAATGCAAATTTTATCAAATTTATTTGATTCTTTTGGACTTTTTGTTTTGACAAAGGCTATGGGATTTTGTATGCCTAAATGCATGAGAATTTGATTAGGGCCAAATCAAGAGAGAAAGGGGTGTCTTCCACCAAAGGCTCTTTAAGCCTTGATTCTCTGGCAAGATGGAAGCCCCTCTTAACAAGAGTGAAAGAACATATATGCATGATATTATACATTCATCCATCCAAGGGTTACTAAAAATTTTATTATCTTGATTTAATCCCTAGGCTTTTATGTGAGGTTATGAGTTGTTTTAAAATTTTAGTTATGAGTTATTACTTGGGGTAGAAAAATTAATTTTATCTTAAGAGCCTACCATCCAGCACACACATTCAAACATCAATCATAAAGAAACTAAAAGCATGTTGTTCTAATGCGCAATCTAAACACAACATCAAACAATTTTATAGACTAAAAAGAATAAAAGGCCTTGGGTTCACAGACACCAAAAAGAGAAAAGAAAAGATAGAAGCTCTACCCTTATACAACCCGGATTACAAAATAATATATATGCTATGTCTTCTTTTTTCTTCATTTCTTCATTTCTTTCTTTTGATTTGATTTACTCCAAAGGCATCACAGGGCACCTGTGGACTAAGCCTTCTACAGCTCATCCTAATCCCCATAGCACTAACCCTAATTCCTAATGCAAAATTACATCAAAATAGGAAAAGTAAATCTAGCTACACCTGCAAAAACAAATGTTTAAACATACCATACAACCCAAGTATATGAATAATTTGAATAAGACCACACATGGGTAACCAAGTCACTGTCCTAACATGGGTTACACTTAGGGCTAAGCAACCGACTAAAGTATATATTTTTTTATTATTACCCCTTTAAGCATAACCCGCAGAAAATATGATTAGTTAATAACATCCAGTCTAAACATACACCCTAACATCCATAAAACATTACATCACAAAACAAAACACAACATCATACATACAACGCCTAACTTAGCACTAGAAGTAGTGACTTAGTATTCTAATGTGTGTGCTTAAGGCTTGTGTAGCAAGACTTACTAGCTTCTTTAGTTTAAGTTCCAATTTGAAGTTTGAATTTAAATTTTACCTTTGGGTGATTTCAATCTAAATGATTTAATGATTTTCTTTTTTCATTTTTATTTCAATTTTATTTGGTTTAAATGATATTTAGGTTCTCAAGAATGAAGAGTAGGATGAATTCCATCTATAGATGGACTCACCCAATTCTACATCCTAATAAGGAATCTAACTAAAGTCCTTAAGTATCTTGATTAGCATTTGAATTTGTGTAATTCATTGATTTAGAGTTTAAAATTTGAGTTTATTTAAGTATTTGATTAATGATTTTTTTTTTTAGATGTTTTAGTTTAATTGTATCTTGATAATTCAATATCCTTAATGTCTAAGGAGTTTAAGTTTGTTTAAGTTCATGTGTTTTTGTTGATTAATTTTAGATTAGATGTTTTGATTTAATTGAATCTTGATAATTCAATATCCTTTTAAATATTTAATTCTTTTCTTTGATCATGGTTATGTGATTTAACTTTATGTTTATTTAATTGATTGTGGTTCATTTATTTGTAGTTTGATTGATTAGATTAAGATTTTATTTTGATTCTAATTGGGTTTGATTCTTTGTAATTGAGATCATATTTTTAATTACATCCATTTGTCATGTTCATCAAGTTTGGTTTGCATTTTGATTTCATATATTGGATAGTTAATTAGTTCATTTTATTCAAGTAGGTTGAATGAGATTTGATTTGATTCTATATTAAATTGATGAGAATCTTTCTTGATTTAACTTAATTTGATTCAATTTGATTTTTAGCTTTATTGGTCTTATGGATTTGCTTAGGTTCAATGTGATTATGTGATTTATTTAATTAATAAGTGTATTTATGTTAATTATAAAGGTTTGTTTAATTTTTTTTTTTTTTGTTTCATATTTGTTTAGACAAATGATGTAAGTGATGACTTAATGGTTTTGATTTATGTTTTGATTAATTAAGTTTAATGTAATTAATTGATTAACAATTAGTTTGTTTAAGAGGTGTGATTAAATTAAATAAAGATTTGTTTAACTTTTGATTTAATTTCATGTTTATTTGAATTAATGAAAATTGATGAATTAATGATTGAAGTTTAAATTAGGGTTTGATTATCATTTAATTATATTTTTATGTTTGATTAAGCTTAAGTTTAATATGATTAATGTAATTTATTTTATTTAATTTATTTAATAAATGTGATTAAATTAACTAGTAGATTAGTTAAGTATTTAATTTTAATTAACTTTAATCGATTTATAAAGTTAAATTTAGTTTATTAAAATAATGGATTAATTTATTAAGTTTGCATTAATTAGATGTTTGGTTAATTAAATTTGATTAATGGGTTAATTAAAATTATTAGATTAATTAAAGGTTTATTTAATTGAGAGATTAATGACTTAATGATTTAGTTTAATTTAAGTTTTAATTAGTGTTTAACCACATCTTAATTATGTTCAATTAAGTTTCATATGATTAATTTATTAACTTAATTAATTTATTTAAGGGGTGATTATTATTTAATTATGGGTTTGATTTAAGCTTAATTTTAGAATTAGTTTTAATGTCACTTATTTAAATTAATTTGATTAATTAAAATGATGGATTAATTCATTAAATTTTATTAATTAAATGTGATTAAGTTTGATGGGTAATTAGATTGATTAAAAGTTTATTTTAATTAAAGATTGATGACTTAATAATTTAGGTTTAATTTATGTTTTGATTGATGTTTAATTGCATCTTCATTATGTTTGATTAAGTTTAGGTTTAACTTAATTAGTTTAATTAGAGGGATGTGATTATTAAATTTAATTATGGGTTTGATTTAAGCTTAATTTTAGGGTTAGCTTTAGTGTGACTTACTTAAATTAATTTGATTAATTAAGATAATGGATTAATTTATTGAATTTTCATTAATTAAATGTTTGACTAATTGAGTTTGATTATTTATGATTAGGGTTTTACTTGATTTGATTTATTATGTTTGTTTTATTTAATTAACATCATCATTTAGTTGGTAAATATTCAATGATTATTTAATTATCTCATTCCAAATGGATGTGATTTAATTAAGTTTACTTTAATTTTATTTAGTTTAATTCAATTAATATCAAATTATTAAAGTTTTCTAAGTTTGTTGGATTTTGAGTTTGATTTAAGATTTAATCATTTAATTGAGTTTTATTAACTTAAATAGATTTAATCATATTTAATTTAATCTCCTTTAAAGATGATATTTTTGATTTAAAGTTTGATTAATGATTTAATGAATTCTATTCAATTTCATCATTTTATTTTATTTTATTTTTTATTTAATATTTGAGTTATTTTAGATTATATTAACTTTTTAGTTATTTAAACTCTAATCTTAAGTGTTTATTTGGGTTTCTTAAGATTAAGAAGATCAAATCATTTTTTTTTTTTAAGAGTCCTAGATGTCAATTAAAGTGATTTAGGTTATCTTGAAGATTTTTGTAAATTTCTGAATTTTTATTTAATTTATTTTATCAAAATTGATAATCTGAATTTAAAATTTTAATATCTACCAATACAGAAGTTATCTTAACTTGAAATTTTACTGTATGTGTATTATAACATTAATTTCAATATCTAAAATTTCAACATAATAGAACCCATATTTTGGCTTAATTAATAAAATATGATTTTACTAAAACTTAAATTACTCTGAATACTAATAAATTTTGAATATTTTGGTTTTTTTTTTGGATTTCTCTCGACAATCCAACGAGCCTTGTTGCAATTTTTTGGTTAAGTATTTATTTTTTATGATTTTTTTGAAGTTTCATATGATTTAAATTATTATTATTATTATTTTTTTTTTTTTTTTAACGCGGTTTGGCGGGGAAAGACAGCGACCAGCCTTTCACCGTTCGATCACGATCGGACGGTCTAGATCGACATCGCACGATCGAGGCGCGATCGCGAGCGGCGGATTGAACCGTCCGATCGCGCAAACCACGCTGACGGACGGCAGATCATTTCGCTGTTCGCGCTGGCTCGGGCCGGCGGATCGCCGTAGCCGTCGATCGCATCGCATCGACGGCCCGACGCCACGATTGAAGGCGGATCGCGCGACCAGATTGAACCGTCCATCCGCTGAACCGGATCGGACGACGTGGAACCGCCGCGTGAAGTGTTTTGGGGGTATTTTGGAAAAATGAAAGTTGCCAAAAAAATTGTCCAAATGGACCGTTGCCGATTCACAAAAAATTTTATTTCTATTTGGGATGATTTAAAATAAAAGCTTTGGATTTTCTAAAGGAAATTCCTAGAATCACGGAAATTTAATACAAAATACGAAAAATCCTGCAATTATTGATAAAGTTACCTCACCGGGATGATTTCCAATGGTGAAGATCCGGGAGCTTCTATGTGTGAGTTTGTGAGTCTTTAGCGCTTCAACGCCTCCTTCCGATGTTTACCGGTCAAAAGAGCAAATTCTTATGATTTGAGAGCTAAATGGTTACTTTTGACTGAGAGCTTGATGAGTGATGATGGGAGCTGCACGAGATCTAGAAATCCCATGCGTGATGTGTGGAGAGCGGAGAGGGTGCTTGACTTGCTTCAAGGGAGAACTCAGCCAAAAAAAAGACGCTGAGATCATAATGGTTTGATGGAGAGAGCCTCAGCCTTCTCTTTTTTTTTTTATCTTCCTCCCAACTACTCTCATGTTCCCTTTATTTTTATTTTTATTTTTTTATTTTTGCATTTCTTTATTTTGTGTTATCATGATCAGTGGAGTAGGTATTTTAAAAAAAAAATTTTATTTTTTTTGCATTTTTTTTTTATTCATTTTTTTTTAACTGGTGAAAGTTAATTTTATTTATTATTATGATTTTAATTTTTTTTTTACATAATTTTAATGATTTTAGTAAATAATTGAATGAAATTTTATAAGTTATATCCATAAGATAATTTTAATTATGATTAATATTTATTGATTATATCATAAATTCATAATTTAATAAATTAATTATTTTGATTTAAGTTTGTCCAAAAAATTATTTGATATTTAGAATTGGGTTTAATTTCTCTCTCTTTTTGTAGTTTATTTTAAATTTCAATGGATTATCCGTATATTAAATTTTTGTTTGTTATTATTTATTATATATATATTAGTGAATTAATATTCAAATCATGATTTGATTTAATTTAGAAATTTGACTAAAATTGTATTTGATTCAAATAATTTATTAAAATTGTGAATAATCTTTTGAACAAATTTGAATTTTAATTTTTAGGTAATATAACTGAAGTTAAATTATCTCATGATTTAAGATCGATCAATGAATTAATTTTAATTATAATTTGATTTTGAATGATTTACTTGATGGTTTTGATTGTGATTTAAGAGCTTGGAATGATGATTAAAGGATTGATCTGAGAAAGTGATCTGGGGAAAGGTTTAGGATAGGTAATTTTCTTAAACCCTAAGGCATAGCCTAATCTTATGATTAACACTTCTAAGTCTCTAGGCAAAGTGTTCACCTAATCACTAGATGTGTCTTATGACTAAGGAAATCTTAGTGTCTAGAAGATTCCTAAGTCTAAGAGGATGTTAAGAGCTCACTCCAAAAGTGAGGTCAACAAAAGGACCCCCAATAGGTGTGGTGTAACTGACAAGGCACGCCACACGTATTGGCGTTGACCGAAATGATCAACAACATCTAGAAGATTGCAACAAACAACGGAAGTGATCTATACCTAGACCCGAAAGGTAGATAGAATCACGATCTTAGTGCAATGCAGCTCTCTTTATGCCAAGGGCATAAGAGAGTAAAAAAGAATCCACTAGGGATTGAGTACATGAAAACAGTTCAAGTTATGGGGATATGAATTGATTTGATTGTGAATATGATTTATTTGGGTGTGTATCAAGTGGATAAGAATTTAATTGATTTCTTTGATTTTTCTTTTTTTTTTTTTTTTGATCGACTCCACTGGGAGGTTGGTTTAATTTGTTATGGCTCCAGGGAGAAGGGTTCTAGATTGGGCATATCCGCTGGGATATACACTCAATTGAATTTGTTTAATTTAGATCTAGTCCCACCAATTTGATTTGCTCACGGAGAGAAATTTTGTTTGTTTGATATGTTTAATTTGACTCCACTGGAGGTTGAGGTTTTAAATTTATTTTATTATGGACCTATCGGTTTGATGGACTACTAAGAAGGGCCACAGGGCCTGCTTGCCTCTTAGATTTATAAGTCTAAAGGGGTAGTCTACGCCATAAGGTAGGACTATCCAACCTAAGGGTTGCCTTTTGGTGAGCAATGACTATGCTAGGGAAGAAAGCGTAGTAGACTTAACATCTTCCAAAGCAAGAAAAAAGTCATTGGGGTGATCTATTGGACAAGCAACACATCAAACCCTACCTAAGGTACCGAGTGAGCACCACAGGGTCTTACCTCAACTCAAGAGTAGTCGATGATTAATTTGATTTGATTTACTTTAATTTTGTGTGTTATATTGTGGACCTATGCGATGGACCCACTGAGGAGGAGCTATCTTAGCCTTGACCTATCTCGATTTACAAGTCCAAAGGGGTACTACCACAGGACTATCCGCCTAAAGGTTGCCTTTCGTGCAACGATTGTACTAGGAAGAAAGCGTACTGGACTTACATCTTCAAAGTAGGGATCAATCATTGGGGTGATCTATTGACACAAACATCAATCCCGACCTAGGGACTATTTGGAATGCTGGACACATATCGACTCAAGAATAGTCAATTTCTTTAATTTTAGATGGACCTGTTGGTCATGAATCTACTAAGAAGGAGCTAATATCGCCTGACCTATCTTAGATTTACAAATCCAAAGGGATAGTCTACCACTGCTAGTAGAACTAACCAACCTAAGGGTGCCTTTCGCAGTAATGGTCAAGTTTGGAAGAAAGCACGGGACTCACATCTTCCTAAACAAGAATCCACTGGTGATTGCTTGCAACAAATCACCGAGGGCCGTCGTTTGCTTGTAACGATCGTCGGAAAGAATGCGTAATAGACTTATATCTTTCAAAGCAAAGACGATCGCCGGGGTAACTCGTTGGTGGCACAACAAGTTGAACCCGACCTAAGGGCGAACAGGAGTGAGGATTTATCTCAACTCGTCAATTCTATGGGAGTTTCCGACACCGCCTCTAAAGATAGGATGCGCCGGGAAAGGGGCCACTTGGGGCAATTCTAATCCACAAGCAAATATTTTGTTTGTTTGTTTAATTTATTTTATCATGGACCTGTTAGTTTGCGAGGGATCAAACTGAGAAGGAGCTTATATCGCCTAGACTTTCGATGATCAACGGGAGAATCGCATCCACGAACAAATTCTCCAACCACGGGTGGTTACCGTGAAAGGGGACCAATCCAAAAGTAACCCGGGTAGTGTCTAAATGGGGTCTCAAAGGACGTGATCCAAATAGAATGCCCGCAGGGGAAGGGGCCACAATGGGGCTTCAATCCAACACCCTGTAGAAAATGACATGGCTAGTCATATATCACATAGTATTCGGGGCCAACTCATGGAGAAAGCGGACTTACATCTTCCAAGAGTGGTGTACCCAGGTGAGTCCGTCAAGATAGCGAACATCAACCAACCTATGGTGCCCATCGGTTTGCAACAATCGCCTAGAAAGAAAGCGTGTAGACTTACATCTCTAAAGCAACCGAGTGATAGCTTACCGACATATCCGACCTAAACTCATCGAGTGAATGCCACTCGGGGCTTATATTCAAACATAGTCAAGAGGAAAGGAGCCTCTGGGGGACTTACCCTAAACCTCAAATATATTCGACTAGTTAGTCATGATGATCAGTTCAAGAAGAAAGCATGGACTCACATCTTCTCAAACATGATCAACCATGAGGTAGACCGCTAAAAATAAGACTACAAACTAACAAGGCGCCATCTGCAAATGGTCGATTAGAAGAAAGCACGGGACTTACATCCTCCAACAAATGACCACTGGGTGATGCTTTGGACAACAAATCGCACCTAGAGCAAATTAATGAGTGAGTGCCATAGGGGGCTTGCTCCCACATCAAAGTAGCCCGAAAGAAAGATATGTGTATTTGTGTTTGATATGAAGGAATAGGATGCCACTGGGGACTCTTACACCTAAACCTCGGGGAAACTCGACCTAGTCAGAGTATGATGGCTAGTTCAAGAAGAAAGCGTTGGGACTCACATCTTCTTAAATAATGCCAACACAAGGTAGTTCACTAGCAGGATAGTGAAGCCTACCAAACTAACAAGGCGCTCATCGGTTTGCAATGGTCAAATTAGGAAGAAAGCGCGGGGACTTACATCCTCCAACAATGACCACTGGGTGACGGTTGCTTTGGACAACAAATCAACCCACCTAGCCTAATGAGTGAGTGCCAGGGCTTGCTCCCACATCAAAGTAGCCCGAGAAAGATATGTATGTTTTGTGATATGAAGAATAGGATGCCACTGGGGACCCTAAATATATCATGGTGAATTCACAAGCAAAAGATATTTCTAACAAGAAGAAATAAAATTTGAGATGAAAGAGATTTTATTGATAATTATTTTCAAACAAGATTTATGGATAATATTTCTTTAAGTAGCCCATTGATTGGAAGCACGCTCTCCTTTACAATTTATGAGTTGGTAAGACCCTCCTTGGTAGGCCTTCTCTATGGCAAAAGGGCCTTCCCAAGTGGGTTCAAACTTTCCTCCTATCTTTGACGAAACAATTGGTCTCCTTAGAACTAAAACAAGCTCTACTTGAAAAGCTCTAGACGGACCAACTTGTTATGAGCTTGAATCATCTTGGCTTTATATAACTCGAGGTTTTGGCATGCTCAGGCCTCTCTCCTCCAAACCTTGAGCTCTTCCAACCGTAACTTAGCATTCTGTCAGTGATTTTGCTACCCACGGCTATCCTTAGTGATGGGAGTTGGACTTCCAATGTAACGGCTTGGACCCATACACTAAGGAGAAAGTGATTGAGTTGGAGTTCTATATGTGATACGATAGGCCCATAAAGCTTCAACCAACCTGCTCATGCCATCGTCGTGTGTTGTCATCTAATGTCTTCTTCAGTATTTGAATGAGGGTTTTGTTGAAGGCTTCTGCTAACCCATTTGCTCTTGGATAGTAGATGGTAGAATATCTCAATCTATGTTGTGTCTTCGAGCAAAGCTATTGATTTTAGTGCTCTTGAATGCGCACCATTATCGGATATAATTCCGAGGCACCCAACCTATATACGATATATAGTTCTTGAAAAAAAAGCACATGTTGTTGTGACCTCTCTAAGTGGGATTGCCTCTTGGAAAAGTAGTAGTAGCTAGAATGAGCAGATGACCTTTGGAAGAAGGAGGGATCGATGGGACCCACAATGTCATTACCCCAACACTCGAATGGCCATGAGGCCAATGGGATGTAGAATGTTGGGAGGTTGATGTAGGACCACCGTACCCGACATTGATGGCATCTCCCAGCTACATCCATGCGTGATCATCGAAGGCGAGTATCTAGTCTCTTGATCTTGGCTTTCATCTTGGACCGGATTGATGTGCCCCATAACCGAGTGTACCTCGGTCACGCGTTCTACTTCGTGTTTGTCGACAAGCGTAACCACATATGATCGAAGGACTTGGTATAAGGTGCCCTACAAGAGTATAGGAAAGGCTTCACACGATGGTGATTTCTCTTGAGGTAGTTTGCCTACATTTAAATAATCTATGAATGGTTGCCTCCAATCGGCTCCTCATCCTTTTGGCAACCTCCCCTTCAAGAGAATCTCTCGATGAGTTCATCAAGGGATAAGACTTGTCTATTTTGGACCCTTATTGGAATGGACTCATCTTACGACATGCCAACTCTTTGGCAAGCTTGGCTAATGCATCTGTGCGTTCTCTCCTGAGGAATCTTATAGATGGTAACCTCGGGATTTGGGCAACAACTCCATAGTGTACTTATGGTAATGATGGAGCTTAGGCTTTAGAACTTTAGGACCCGATTTGGTTGATGACTAGCGAGAATCCCCAAAGATGTTGATACTGGATGCATAGTGTAATGACCTCAGAGCAATCGAGCCTCATATTGCTTCATTATTGGTGCATGGATTGGAATGATATGAGAATCTCATCACATTGTCGGAGTTAGGAGAACTATTCCTACCCCACCTTGGATAGTAAATTGTGGTTCTTCTCCTCTTTGAGAGGAAGCACCATCAAAGTACATCTCCCGATGTGAGCACTAAGTTCATGATTTGTTCATGGGAGATCATCATTAAGCGGAGAATCGGAGGAGTGGATGTCTTCTAAGAAATCATAAGTGCTTGTCCTTTATGGCGGAGGAGATGAATGTTATATCAAGCGAATCATGGACCAACGCCCGAAGGTCAGATGTGATATTGATTATTGACTCTAGAGATCAAGTTCACCTTATGAAAGCATGTAATAGCTTTTGGGATGCAAAATTAAAGCTAGCGTGCTTTTCAATAGGTGGATAGTTTGCCTCGGCGGATTAGGATGGCGAGATAATAGAGAGTTCTCCTTCCCTTCATCTTGGTTTGAGCCAACAAAGCGGAGTCATCTAATGTATATAATATGAGCGGCTTGCGGGATAGAGCTAGCGGAGGTGTCATCGAGATATTGCTTGATGTCTTGAAAGCATCTTGGCACTTATCAATTTGAACTTGGCATCTTTTTTGATAAGTCGAGAATGGTTGGCATCTTCACGATAAGTTGGAAATGCATCTTAGATACGTAACCTTGGAATGACTGAGTTGTGTTAGGCTTTTAGGGGTGGCATTTCTAATATCGCTTTGATCTTCTGGATCGATTTCAATTCCGTGTCGGACAACAAAAGAAATTTTCACGAAAGCAGAATGCACACTTCAGGGGTTCATTTTGAGTTGTATTGTCTTAACCGTTCAAAAACTACTCTCAAGTCAAAGAGATGGTCTTCCTTTTCTTTGCTTTTGACAATGAGATCATCGACGTAGCATTCAACTTGATGATGAATGAGTTCATCGAAGATTCGAGTCATGGCGGTATGTGGCACCGCATTTTAAGGCAAAGGCATGACCTTATAATATATATTTCGTGGGGTTGAAAGGCAGTGTTTCTTTCATCCTTTCGGGCCATCTTAATTTGGTTGTAGCCGGATGACCCATCCATGAAGGAGAATATTGCATGAGATGAGGCAATGTCCACCATTAATTCTGGTATAGGAAGTGGAATTCATCCTTAGGACATGCCTTATTTAGATCCCTAAAATCAACGCATATGCGAATTTGGCCATTCTTTTTCTTAACTGGGATGACACTGGCCAACCAGGTAGGATATTTTTCTTCCTAATAAAGCATCAATCGGTTTCTTGATTTAAGTGACCTTGTTCAATGTCTAATCGCATGCATAGGAGCCTTTGATAGGGTTAGCATTAGGTTCTATTGCTAGTTTATGGTACTATGAGATAAGGGAATCTCTTCATAACTCCATGCAAAGCAATCCTTAAACTCAGTCAGTAGCTTCACTAAATCATTGGTTTCTTTTTCATTCAATAGAGAAATAATATATGTTGGTTGTGGATCTTCTTCAGTTCTTAGGTTGATTTCTTTGAGCTCATCGATAGTTGATCGATCTCCTCTTGAACTCGGTGCATCTTTGACTTCAAAGTCATTTGGATCATCACGAAGTTTCTAAAGCACACCTCCTCATATGAGTTAGCATGATTTGAAAAGAACCTATCGATTCCAAATGATTGGTGATGACTGCGTAATCATCATCATCATTTGGACCCATGCCGAATCCTAGTCAGTCTTGATTGTGAATGCATTTGTTGTCCCATAACCTTTCAAAGTAATCGTGTTAGACCAAGCATGTGGAATTAATCCTTTCTTTGCTAAATTAAGAACACAAGGTAATCAAAAGGTAATTCTATTAAATCTTTATATGAATCATCCTCAAGTTCTACATCGACTTCTTGACTTGAGGATGATGCTCCGAAAGAACACCTTTACATTTGTGGAAGACTTAGGGGCTTCCTTAACTACCAAACCCTCAACTTTTTTGTGAGAAAGTGGGGTTAGAGCTAAAGTTCCCGATGCTTCCTTGTTTCACATATAGACTTGGATACACTTATGCTTTGCTTAGAGCTGGTCTTCATCAGCTCTGTCACTTGCATGGGGATCCATGCGGAAGTGCTAGTTGATGTACTAATCATATATGACTCATCATCTGAACTAGATTCTAAGTCTATATAGATAGTAGGTGTAGTCCTGGTAGCAGGGACATAACTTCTATTGGATGGCCAATAAGGAGGTCTTCCATCTCTAGGCATGTCTCCGGATCTGCCTCTTCCTCTGATTGGTGGAGGTCGAGCCATCCTACCCATATGTTCGAATGGAGTAACGAACTGTGGGTGGAATCTAATGTTGTCTACTTTCTCCTCCAAGTCTATTTCGCTCCCTTTATTTTCCTTCTCATTTTCTTTTTCTTTTTCTTTTCTTTTCTTTTTCTTTTCCTTTTCTTTTCTTTTATTTTTGAACTTTCACCAAGTTCACGAGAATAGACTTGTTGATTTTGAGGGAGATAGTAGGTTGCATCTTCTATATTGACCTCATGAATGTGAATAAGATCTCCTTTGATATTCAATCCCACCTCTCATGAACTTCATGCATGATGTAGAGAGGATGGAACCACATTATTCTCATGTATCCCACGGTCTCCCAAGTAAAGCATTGAAAGATGTATCTGAGTCTATAATGTGAAACTTCACGGTAGTATTCCAATCATCTACTTCTAATGGTAACACTATAGAGCCTAAAGCCCTCTCGTCTCATTCATTGAATCCTCTCAACATCATCCTCTCTTTTGAAAGTTTGGAGATGTCAATTCTTAGGTAAGCGAGGGTTTTTAGACTCATAATATTCACGATGCACCAGTCAATAAGAACTCACGGATATCTGTATCTTCCAACATCCAGTAATGTAAAGAGGCGGTTGTGCTTGGTGGTTCACAGAAGCAAGTCTTCATCCGAATGTAACTCCTAGAGTGTCCTAACTACAAGCCTCCTCTTGATGGCGGTCTAAGCATATCTCAGATCAAGAGGGCCTTGATTAGAGATTCCCTCATCTCTTTGGATAAGATAAGGCGTCATATATGCTTAACTTAGGCGCTTTTTAAGATGTGCTAGGATATTAGTCAACCTTGGCTTGATCCTCCATAAGCATATCCATGGGTGGAGCATCTTGTGGAGAGGCTATGCTCTCTTTAGAACCAATGATTTGCTTACCCTTATCACGAGGTGCCACCACAGGAGGTAGAACTTTGCCCTGAGGTTAAGGTGACCTCTTGGAATGATGAATTTGTAGGAAGTTCTACCTTCATCAGTGTACCTATGACTTCTCCTATGGGATCATGGGATGACTGACAAATCAATCTCAATGGGTGAACGAATGATTTAGAATGGAAAATCCATTTCTAAATCAAAGGTGGAATGATCGAACTAGAGTCATCATTATTTTGTAGACTTGAAGAGTTTTCGAGAGGAATAAAATCTAGAGTATCAGAAGTGGACAAGATGTAAGTGAAAGCTTTCTTCATTGATTTCTTCTTAGATGGAGGTACATGATAGAAATCTAATAAAGTAAGCGGAGAAAGGGGTATAGTGCTGTCACAATGCTCTATTGGAAGAGGAGCTAGTGGAGGAAGAAGTAGTAGGCTGGATGGATGGAGTCTGGGCTTGAGGTGGTTGCTTATGCTATCCGTAAGTAAGGTAGCTGCTACTTCTTTGGTGACACCTTCTTCAAGTTATCTTTGGCAACTTGCAAACCTTCCTTTGGTGTTGGAGGTTTGAGTTACTTGCACCTAAAGAAAGTTTCTTGATCTTAGAGACCACTTTTTTAGAGGTTAGATAAGACAATATCCCAACCTTCTTAAGAGGATTGTAAGTATCCCCAAAATTACTCGATAGAACTAGAGGGTTGTTCTAACAAGTATTCCTTGGGGATAACAATAGCTCTCACGACTTGTAGGCTGCTCAAAGGTGAAAATCCTCCAAGACATGACCACCATGCGGTGGTAGGGGCAATAGTTAGGATCATCACTCTTGCCCACATCTTACCTCTTGGGCTCTAGCGAAAGTCGTTTCTTTAAGAGATTCTTAAAGATCTTCTAACTACCTCCCTCTTGAATGAATATGGTTTATTTTATCGATAAGAGTAGGTGGGTAATAGCTAGCGGTGGATATGAGTTCTTGAGTATATTTGGAGGAGGTGGTGGCGCTATGGCGGGTGGTGGTATATCTTTGAGGTGGTGGTAGAGGAGGTGGCAATGGAGGCTGTGCATGAGGTCTCTCATATTGAGCTGGCTGCTTCCCTGTCCACGACACTACTACCCACGGCTTCTTCTCAATGCTTGGCTTGAATGATTGGTCTTGAAAAGGTAACTTTGGCTTCCCCTTGTAGCTAGCCTTGTTGATTAACTTCTCAAAGGTTTTGATCGTAAATCCCTTGAGCATGAAGGCAACCGGGCCATGAATATTCTTGAGAAGAATTTCTATAGCATGTTGTTCAGACAGATGTGATTCACATTTCATACTCACGCTACTTGAGAATATAATCAACAAGGGACTCATTTGGATTTTGTTGGGCCTGAGGTCACCCTGTTACCTTTGCTCAACAAACCTCTTGATGAAGAGGTGCTCCAACTCAAAAGTCTTCTTGAACCATTGGGTAGTTAGTACCAATCAAATGCGATGCTCAAACTCTGAAGAGCGGAATAGAAGTGCATCACCCGCATTGCGACATCGGCCGAAATGTATGTACTCGGGGTTCCCCATCAAAATTTTGAAGGAAGGAGGCACAAAACCCTTAGGATATTGGACACCATCAAATTCCTCGGGTAGGGTCTACCCTTTGGAGCAGATGAGCCACCTGGGCTTGCGTCCTTCACTTGCTCCACTAGCGCTTGATATCTTTTCTTGCATGGAGGTCTACCACCTTCCATGCATCACTATCGTCCACGGAGATGTACTCTTGGGCGATCAACATGCAACAACCAGGTGGTCCTAAGGTAGGCATGGATGGAGCTTGGCCTTGAAGTTAGACGCTAATAAATCTTCAACTCTTTTCTCCATCTTCAATATGCTCATCTCTGCCTCAGCTGAAGGTGTTGGGTTGAATGAGTTTGTCTTCTTCCTCAACTACAACACCCTCACTATGTTGATCCCTAAGAGGGAACCCCTAGTGTCAACCATATGGACTTGAGTCCTCCAAGAGATCATCCCCATCGGATCAAAGCCTAGCATCCTCTTCATCGATCATCCCCTAGAGTTCCTCTTCTCAAAATCTTGAGCAGCGATCTCATCGAAGAGCGTCTAAGTTGTGGATAAATACTCATTCGATGGGTGGAGGCTATACTCAGAAATACAGGGCATTTTCTTGCCACTATCTCTAGAGGAATGTGCTCGAAGGTATATGTATCTTGATCATTGCCTTGTGAACTGCTGTGGAAGGATCTCGCCATGGATACTACATCTATATCCTCCATCCCTTATGCCCGATCTTCTTGTAGGTGGAGCGCAAGCTGCTTTGTGTGGGTGGTGACCGCGGCCTTGGGTGTATTCCTTCTTCTCCGTAGTTGAGGTGGGAGGTCGAATAGGAGAGCTCGACCTCAGCAGTGGAGTAGATGGAGTGGGATCTTGAGCCATGGGGATCACCATATGGTCTTTTCTCCCGGATGGGGGCTTTTGGATCTTGGTGAATGGGGATGCTGAGTTGGATACGATGGTGGCGGTGAGTGGGGTGCGGGGTAGCAGAACCCTCGACTACTACTCCTCTATGGTAGTAGCACGGTAAGATGATCTTTCGAGCGATGTCGACACAGGGGCGATCGAAAATCCATGGCGGAGGCAGCCTCACGACAAACCTCTCATTCCCTCTGCAGGCGATGCTTGAGCCTCCAAGGCTCTCTCCCCTTGTCTGAGACTCTCTAGGGATAAGCGTCAGATCAAAAGCGTACACTCGGCGTCCGTGGCTCGACCAACCAGCGTAAAACGTCACGCGAGCATCCTCTTATCCCAGGGTGTCTGAAATATTGGTGGTGGAGGTAGTGCAACAATCCTCCTGTAGTCTTCCTCTCCATCTGAGGTTGAGAGGGGGTGAAACCTACTACCACTCAAATGTGGAGAGGTCTCACAGGGAGATCCCTCCTCAGCCACATGGGAAGCGACATCCATCTTGATCTTGCGATTCTTGTTGCGGCACTGTGAACGTGTAGGTATGGCAGAGCGAGAGCTAGTACCCACCTCGAATGTAGAGGAGACTATCTTGAACAAAGGCAGTCTTCCCTTTTGGGAATCAAGGAGGGGCAACGTAGTAGAGAGTGGCCGACCCAGGGAACAGCGCTTACAACAGCGAAACTGCCAGTGGCCTTCCTCTTTGTGAGAAATGAATGGCATCAAATAAGTGGCGTCACCCACGCCACCTCTTCCTTATGTGGTGAGGCTGTCCCCTGCCAAAATCCTCACCCCTCAACCTCTTTGGCAAGTGAGACTACCTTGTTCCAGTGAAAGAATAAGCCATTTATGGCTAAGAGGGCATTTTATTGGAACCCATATTTGATTTGATTTAAAGATGATTCATCAAAGAAGATTTTGGATATTGAGGAGAGTCTTTGCCATTTGATTTTGATTTAGAACCCATACTCAACCGATTTAGGTATGTTGGGTGTTCTAAAATTTGAGGAGAGATTTTCTTGGAGATATTTGTGTTTTGTGCATCTTGTTTGAAAATATTGATAGTTTGAAAGACCTCTACTTAGCAAATTTGGGTATGCTAAGAAGAGGTTGTGATTGTGTGTTTGAAATATTTTTTCTTGTGAAGATTTGATTTGGGGCTTCTTTCTTAACAAATTTGGTATGTTAAGTAGAAGCCACATGTGTCTGATTTGTGTTTGGTGATGAGGCTTTCACTTAACAAATTTGGTATGTTAAGTGAAAGTTAAATGTGATTGTGAGATAAATTTGCTTTTCTTTGAAGATGGGAGTCATACTTAACAAATTTGGTATGTTAAGTGAAAGACCCAAATTTTTTTGAGATATGTTTTTTTTTTTCTTTGAGAATGAGACTCTCACTTAACAAATTTGGTATGTTAAGCGGAAGTTCAAGTGTGATTTGACATGAAAAAAATTGGATCTTATAACAAATTTGGTATGTTAAAATAGGGATCAAATGTGCATTGAAAAGACCCTCACTTAACAAATTTGGTATGTTAAGTGAAAGTCAAAGGTGATTGTGATTTTGAAAATGAAACTCACTTAACAAATTTGGTATGTTAAGTGAAAGTCAAATGTGATTGTTATTTTGAAAAGATGAAACTCTCATAACAAATTTGGTATGTTAAGTGAAAGTCTTTTTTTTTTTATTTTTTTTTGATTTTGAAAAATCTCAACATTGTTTGAGTAAGTGTAGAAAGGAAAAGGTAATTTATTGATTTTGAAATATCTACAAGCAAATTCTCACTTGAAAGAAAATGAAGTGAAATTTAACAAATGTATATATATATTTTTTTTGAAAGAAACTCTTAACTTAACAAATAATATTGGATAGTAAAATTGTCATGTTTTTAGTCTCTCTCTTTTTTTTGAATTTTCATACATATGATTTTTTTTTGAAAATCAATAGTATTGGTGTTTATTTTCTCTTTTTTTCTTCTTTTTTTTTTTTTCTCTTCTTCTGGTTCATTTTTTTTTTTTTGAATGAAACTCTCATACAAATTTGGTATGTTTTTGAATTCTAAATCAATATGTATTATTGGTGTTTACTTTTTTTTTGAATTTCACCTTACATATGATTTTTTTTTTGGATTTTAAATCAAATGTATTGTTGGTGTTTTATTTCTTTTTTCTTTCTCCTTTTTTTTTTTTTTTTTTTGAGTCTTTATTATGTTTTCTGAAAATTGCTTGTCATTTTTTTTTTTTTATAGGATATTCTATGTTGAATATGACTTGAGGAGGTTTTGAAAGCAGAAAGAATCAAAAATTTTTCTACCTCCTTAGAGAATGTGAGTGCACTTATTACTTAGCTTAGAACCTTCCAAGATAGTCTAGGACATTAAGATTAACCTTAATTTATTATTTTGGATTGTGAAGTGTATCTTAAAAGGATTTAGAATTTGATTATTTCAAAGTGTTTTTCTTATGTTGTTGATCAAATGGTAGGACCCCCACAATAATTGACTGTGATATCTTAAGAAAGAGGAATTGATGTCTACACTCTACTCTCTTTCTCTCTTTTCTTTTTCTTTTTTTTTTTTCTTCTTTTTTTCAAAGTTTCCATTAGACCTTTGATTTGATGATTTAACTCTTTATGATAGTGAACCATGAAAAGAATGGGGCATTTCTAAGTTGGAATCATTAAAAAATAAAATGTCTTGCTATTTTTATGGATTACGATCAATATTTGAGAGTTGTCTTCTTTAAGAAGATTCAAGTCATTTGAGTCATACTTATCTTGGAATAAATAAGACCTCAACATCCTTATCAATTTCATTTATGAAGGAATCTTTGTGGCCTTTCTCCATTTGAAAATCCATATCTTGGTTTTAATTGAATTTCATCATGTTTTATGATTCATAACTTTTGTGAAATAATAATGAATATTACATTATCACAAGTCATCTTAACGTTTTCAAGCTCCATGTCAAATTTGATTCACACATTTTTTGATGAATCTAAGAATTTGAACCCACTTCATCAAATTTGGATATGATAAGGGGTTCAAATAATTAGATCTCAATTTGGGAGATTTTGAAGAGAATTTGGAACTTCATTTGTCAAATGTTGATATATTTGTGAGGTTCAAAGCTTTGGACTTAAGAAATTTTGGAACTTTACCAAATGATGGTAAGTTCAAAATTTAAATTTTATTTTTTGTTTTGTTTGTTATTTTTTATTTTTGAGAATATTTAACAATTTGGGTATGTTAAATGAAATTGGTTAATTTTTTTAAAAGAAAAAGAGTTTGATATTTATTTTGAAGAAAAGGTTTTATTTGATTTAATTTTGATTTTGAAAATGAACCTTCATAACAAAGAGTTTGTTAAGTGGGTTCAATTAATTTTATTTTGAAAGGATTTATTTATTTTGAGAAATGATTTTTTTTTAATCTTGATTTTAGAGAGAATCTCCATTTTGGATTATGTTAAATGGAGTTCATATTATTTTTTGAAAGACTTTTATTTATTATTATTATTTTTTTTAAGATGTTTTATTTTACTTTGGATTTTATTGAAATTTGTTAAGCATGAGATGAACTTTACTCCAAGCTAGTGGTAAGAGGTTCAAAATTTTATATTGGTTATTTTCCATTTTTTTTCTTAATTTATTTTTACTATGGGATCCAATAGAGATTTTAAAGACCTTGCGGTGTCTAAAAGGATGTTGGAGCTTTGCTTAAGGGTGAAATAAGCTAAGTGCCAATGGAAAGAATGATAGTCTGCCTATAAAATATAAGTCCACTATCGATGCTTGGAGACAATAATTGTCTACTAAAGATGGAGAGAGGAACTCTCTAGTGTTTATTTTGGGTGTGGGACACCACGCATCTTAGGGGGTACTTATTGAAGTGATCGTACATTAAGGAATTGTACTATCTCAAAGATAGAAATCACCACCCTATAATGGACTAATCACTAAGGACTCCCAGGCATGATGGGTCTTGAATATACCATTTCCCCACTTTACATGGAAAAGTAAAGTAGGGTTTATTTTAAGGGTTGTTAAGTTCCCTATGGAGGCAAGCCCCATAGTTAATTACATCCTAGAATGAGAATTTCTTAAGAATACTCTCAATTAAAGTAGACAATTAGGGTCTCTAAAGATTTCATGGTTAAGACTATCAAATTATTGGCTATTTTAGAAAATCAAATGGGATAGATCAAGGAGAAGACTTATTTTTGGAACCCAAAGGGAGAAAGTAGGAATACTCATGATACTAGGAAGCTTAGTGAGCATTCCAATCTACCTATAGTTGGGCTTTATATTTTGAAATTGAAGAGAGTTAATTATTTGAGTTGACATTTTATTAGATTGCTGGGGCTTATAATTCACAACATAAGATTGTGAAAATGCCTAAGAGGTGAGGATTTATGCACAGCCCAAAGGAAACATACCTCGATTCTAAACTAAGGAGCCTTGCAAAGAGGGCACAACCTAAATCTAAGGCAAAATGGGTATATGGTTTACCACAAGAGAGAATAAACCCCGTTTTGGACTTATTACTGGAGTGGCATTACTAACTCCTATTAAATCCATGTAGGCAAGTCTTATGCTTTGCAAGATGGCTAGGTTGTTCATTTAGAAAGAAAACTAAGTCCTGACTCACTCCCTAAGAGACTAGAGCATGAGTGGTGAATCCATGACTTAATCTAATGCAAATTTTATCAATTTATTTGATTCTTTTGGACTTTGTTTTGACACATGGGATTTTGTATGCCTAAATGCATGAGAATTTGATTATGGGCCAAATCAGAGAGAGGGGTGTCTTCCACCAAAGGCTCTCATAGGTTAAGCCTTGATTCTCACAGATGGAAGCCCTCTTAAGAGTGAAAGATATGCATGATATTATACATTCATCCATCCACTAAGGGTTACTAAAAATTTTATTATCTTGATTTAATTCCTAGGCTTTTATGTGAGGTTATGAGTTGTTTTAAAATTTTAGTTATGAGTTATTAATTGGGGTAGAAAATTAATTTTATCTTAAGAGCCTACCGCATCCAGCACACATTCAAACATCAATCATAAAGAAACTATGAAAAGCATGTTGTTCTAATGCAATCTAAACACAACATCAAACAATTTTATAGACTACCATAAAAGAATAAAAGGCTGCTGTAGTTCATACACCCAGAAAAGAAAAGATAATTAGCCGAGCTCTACCCTTATACAACCCGGATTACAAAAAATATATATATGCTATGGGGTCTTCTTTTCTTCATTTCTTCATTTCTTCATTTCTTTCTTTGATTTGATTTATCCAAAGGCATCTGACCCAGGGACTAAGCCTTCTAGCCACTCATCCTAATCCCCATAGCACTAATCCTAATTCCTAATGCAAAATTACATCAAAAATAGGAAAAGTAAATCTACACACAAACAAATGTTAGCTAAACATACCATACAATCCAAGCAATATATGAATAATTTGGACTTAGCACACACATGGGTAACCAAGTCCACCCCGTCTAACATGGGTTACACTTAAGCGCAACCGCAAAAGTATGTATATATTATTATGCCACATAACCCCCCTAAAATATGATTAGGCTAATAACGCCTAACATCCATCTGAAACATACACCCTAACATCCGTCTAAAATTACATCACAAAACAAAACACAACATCATACATACAACGCCTAACTTAGCACTAGAAGTGGTGACTTAGTATTCTAATGTGTGTGCTTAAGGCTTGTAGCAAGACTTTACTTCTTTAGTTTAAGTTCCAATTTGAAGTTTGAATTTAAATTTTACCTTTGGGTGATTTCAATTTAAATGATTTAATGATTTTCTTTTCATTTTTATTTCAATTTTATTTGGTTGAAATGATATTTAGGTTCTCAAGAATGAAGAGAGTAGGATGAATTCCATCTAGATGGACTCACCCAATTCTACATCCTAATTCCTAGGAATCTAACTAAAGTCCTTAAGTATCTTGATTAGCATTTGAATTTGTGTAATTCATTGATTTAGAATTTGAGTTTATTTAAGTATGATTAATTGATTTTTTTTTTAGATGTTTTAGTTTAATTGCATCTTGATAATTCAATATCCTTAATGTCTAAGTTTAAGTTTGTTTAAGTTCATGTGTTTTTTGGTTGATTAATTTTAGATGTTTTGATTTAATTGAATCTTGATAATTCAATATCCTTTTAAATATTTAATTCTTTTCTTTGATCATGGTTATGTGATTTAACTTTATGTTTATTTAATTGATTGTGGTTCATTTATTTGTAGTTTGATGATTAGATTAAGATTTTATTTTGATTTAATTGGGTTTGATTCTTTGTAATTGAGATCATATTTTTTAATTACATCCATTTGTCATGTTCATCAAGTTTGGTTTTGCATTTTGATTTCATATATTGGATAGTTAATTAGTTCATTTTATTAAGTAGGTTGAATGAGATTTGATTCTATATTAAATTGATGAGAATCTTTCTTGATTTAACTTAATTTGATTCAATTTGATTTGCTTTATTGGTCTTATGGATTTGCTTAGGTTCAATGTGATTATGTGATTTATTTAATTAATAAGTGTATTTATGTTAATTATGAAGGTTTGTTTAATTTTTTTTTGTTTCATATTTGTTTAGACAAATGATGTAATTGATGACTTAATGGTTTTGGTTTTATTTATGTTTTGATTAATTAAGTTTAATATGTATTAAATTAACTTAGTTTTGTTTAAGAATTGATTAAATTAAATAAAGATTTGTTTAACTTTTAATTTAATTTCATGTTTATTTGATTAAATGTAATTGATATTTGAAGTTTAAATTAGGGTTTGATTATCATTTAATATATTTTATGTTTGATTAAGCTTAAGTTTAATATGATTAATGTAATTTATTTTATTTAATTTATTTAATAAATGTGATTAAATTAACTTGTAGATTAGTTAAGTATTTAATTTTAATCTTTAATATTTATAAAGTTAAATTTGGTTTATTAAATAATGGATTAATTTATTAAGTTTGCATTAATTAGATGTTTTAAATTTGATTAATGGTTAAATTAATTATTAGGTATAAAGTTTAGTGATTAATTTTTTAATTTTAATTAATTATTAATTTATTTAAGATTATTTAATTATGGTTTGATTTAAGCTTAATTTATAATTAGCTTTAATGTCACTTATTTAAATTAATTTGATTAATTAAAATGATGGATTAATTCATTAAATTTTATTAATTAATTAAAATTAAGTTTGATTAAGTAATTAGATTGATTAAAGTTTATTTTAATTAAAGATTGATGACTTAATAATTTATTTTTTGATTGATGTTTAATTGCATCTTCATTATGTTTATTAATTAGGTTTTAATAGTTTATTAGAGATGTGTTAAATTTATTATGGTTTGATTTAAGCTTAATTTTTGAGTTAGCTTTGACTTACTTAAATTAATTTGATTAATTAAGATAATGGATTAATTTATTGAATTTTCATTAATTAAATGTTTGACTAATTGAGTTTGATTATTTATGATTAGGGTTTTACTTGATTTGATTTATTATGTTTGTTTTATTTAATTAACATGATCAATTTAGTTATTAGGTTTAAATATTCAATGATTATTTAATTATCTCATTCCAAATGGATGTGATTTAATTAAGTTTACTTTAATTTTATTTAGTTTAATTCAATTAATATCAAATTATTAAAGTTTTCTAAGTTTGTTGGATTTTGAGTTTGATTTAAGATTAATCATTTAATTGAGTTTTATTAACTTAAATAGATTTAATCATATTTAATTTAATCTCCTTTAAAGATGATATTTTTTATTTAAAGTTTGATTAATGATTTTAATTCTATTCAATTTGATCATTTTTTTATTTTATTTTTTTATTTAATATTTGAGTTATTTTTAATTATTAACTTTTATTTAAACTCTAATCTTAAGTGTTTATTTGGGTTTCTTAAGATTAAGAAGATCAAATCATTTTTTTTTTTTAAGAGTCCTAGATGTCAAAAGTGATTTAGGTTATCTTGAAGATTTTTGTAAATTTCTAATTTTTATTTAATTTATTTTATCAAAATTGATAATCAATTTAAAATTTTAATATCTATACAGAAGTTATCTTAACTTGAAATTTTTTATGTATGTGTATTATAACATTAATTTCAATATCTAAAATTTCAACTTAATAGAACCATATATTTTGGCTTAATTAATAAAATATGATTTTTTACTAAAATTAAATTACGAATACTATTAAATTTTGAATATTTTTTTGGATTTCTCGAGACGAATCCATGAGCCCTTGTTTGCAATTTTGGTTAAGTATTTTATTTTTATGATTTTTTTTTTGAAGTTTCATATGATTTAAATTATTATTATTATTTTTTTTTTTAGCGGTTTGGGGAAAGACGACGGCGCTCTCGACTCGATCTGATCGGACGGTCATCGCAGCGATCGAAGGCGATCGCGATGGTCGGCCGTCCGATCGCATGCCCGATCGGGCGGTGATCATTTCGTTGCTCCGGCTTCGGAAAGCTCCGGCTTCGGATCAGATCTGGCCGTCCGTCGCGCGACGCCGGATCGATCCCTGATCGAAGGCGGATCGCGATCCAGCGATCCGTGATCATCGAATGCGGATCGGATGGTATGAATAAGGCGTGAGCATGTTTTCAGGGTATTTTGGAAAAAAATGAAAGTTTCTAAGCAAAACTTGTCCAAATGGACCCGTTTTCACTGCCATTAAAATTATTTCTATTGGGATGATTTAAAATAAAAGTCTTTGGATTTTAAACTAAATCCTTTAATACAAAATTATGCAAAATCCTAACTCTGGTTTGTGAGTTACTCACCGGATGATTTCGGTGAAGATCCGAGGAGCTTGTGATGAGGAAGCTTAGGTAATCTTTAGCCCTCTCTTGAGCCTCCTTTCCGATTTCTGTCATCTGAAAGCAAATTCTTTTATGATTTGAGCTAATGGCTAAACGAAGTGGGGAATATGTTACTTTTGGCTTTGGAAGTTTTGAGGGGCTGAGTGATGATGGGAGCTGCACGAGATCTAGAAATCCCATGCGTGATGTGTAGAATGACTTTTTTTCTTCAAGGGAGAACTCAGCCAAAAAGACGCTCCGAGATCATAATGGCTTGATGGAGAGCCCTCAGCCTCTCTTTTTTTTATTGGGTTGTCAGTGATAGGAAAATAGGATGAGAGAGAGAGAGAGAGAGAGAGAGAGAGAGATGATATTTTGTTTTTATCTTCCTCCCAAACTATCAGGTTTTTTATTTTTATTTTTATTTTTTTATTTTTGCATTTCTTTATTTTGTGTTATCATGATCACGTGGGTAGGTATTTTAAAAAAAATTTTATTTTTGCATTTTTTTTATTCATTTTTTTTAACTTGGTGAAGTTAATTTTTTATTTATTATTATGATTTAATTTTTTTTTTTACATAATTTTAATGATTTTAGTAAATAATTGAATGAAATTTTATAAGTTATATCCATAAGATAATTTTAATTATGATTAATATTTATTGATTATATCATAAATTCATAATTTAATAAATTAATTATTTTGATTTAAGTTTGTCAAAATTATTTGATATTTGGGTGGTTTAATTTTTCTCTCTCTTTTGTAGTTTTATTTTAAATTTCAATGGATTATCCGTATATTAAATTTTTTGTTTGTTTGTTATTATTTATTATATATATATTGGTGAATTAATATTCAAAATCATGATTTGATTTAATTTGGCTTAAATTTGACTAAAATTGTATTTGATTCAAATAATTTATTAAAATTGTGAATAATCTTTTGAACAAATTTGAATTTTAATTTTTTAGTAATATAACTTGAGTTAAATTATCACAATTTATTAGCATCGATCAATGAATTAATTTTAATTATAATTTGATTTTGAATATGATTTTGATGGTTTTGATTGTGATTTTAGCTAGAGCTTGGAATGATGATTAAAGGATTGATTGATTTTGAGAGAAAGTCTAGATTAGGTTTAGATATAGGATGATAATTTCCTTAAAGCCCAGGCATAACCTAATCTTATGATTAACACTTAAGTCTCAGCTTAGGTTGGGTGTTCACCTAATCACTAGATGTGTCTTATGACTAAGGAAATCTTAGTGTCTAGAAGATTCCTAAGTCTAAGAGGATGTTAAGAGCTCACAAAGTGAGGTCAGCTCTTAACAAAAAAAGAAAAATTTTAAGTCAGAATTACAACAAATCAAGTTGGAACACATATTCCATTCATACATCAAATAGGGCTCATGTGCATAAGTTGAGACTTAATAAGCTATATGAATGGTCAGATAGTCCGCACTCAACACACCACAGGCGTAAGTGATCCCCATCTCATTAGCGATGAAATCCTCCATCAAGTCCTCAAGTCTAATACTCAAGATGCATGGGTCGTCAATCCCAAATATGGTAAATCTTGCATCGATATGCCACAAAACTAAGGGATCCCCTTACTTTGTTAGTTGAGAGCATCCAAATATACAAATCCCTCAACTTGGTGAGTTCAAGTGTCCTTGAGATCATCTAATGATCGTAGGTAATTTCAAAATTTAAAAAAAATCCTCTAGAAGGAAGTCTTTGGTATCAATATCATTGAAATGTCAACTCCTTCGAAGTATGTTAAAGAAGAAAGCAAAATAAAGGAAATTCTTTTTTAGAGTCCATAAAAAAGCAAAGACAAGAAGTCATCCAATGTTCATAGCCAAAAGCTAAACTAAGAGTTATGTCATCAATATATGGTTCTGCATTAAGCATAGATGACTCTTCCATTGATCTAACACAAGCTCGAGGCCATCATTGGTGAACATCATTATAAGCCCAAGAAAGCAAATCTGAGTAATTTGTATCACGACAAGTCTTCAAATAGAGCTTTCCTCCATTAAATCTTTCAAGGCACGAAGCCAGGATAGAAGGAAATACAATATACAAATATTTGAGATTAAGTCTTTAACAAAGTCCAACCAAGCATGAGATATTCTGTTAAAATTGTCAAATCTATTTTTAAATGATGGATCAAGCTTCAATTTTGAGAAATCTTCTCATCAAGTCCATCAGTAAATCATAGGAAGCAATTCCATATTCACACAAAATCATGACCAACTAAAGAATTTCATTATTATTCAAATTAAAGCACACATCACTAGATTGATGACTCAACATGTAGATGGATTATCTTTGGAAGGTAGGTCATCTATACACTCTTCAATGAATCATTAAAGTATGAAATGATTCATACATACCCTTAAACAAGTTATGGACAAAATTAATATCATCATCGTCAATCAATCTAACATAAGGAATTTCAAATCGACCAAGACAGATAAACCAACACATGAGTCCTTCATCAAAATAATAAACTAATTTCTCCACAAACTCAAGAAATCGTTGGAGGAAACTCAAATCTACAATGACATAGAGAAAGATCTTCAAGCCATTGAATTAGAAAGTAGATGGTGTAAGAATTCTTATCTATCTGATAACTCAATTCTAAAAAATTGGTTGAGCCTGTCATTTAGCATGTCCTAAATAAGGCATTATACTAATAAATTTTTTTTGTTAAAAGCTCAGTAAGAGTGCAATAGCTGAAATGATCAAGTTCGGCAAGTCAACTAGTTTCAACAAACGACTCATCCATGCATGAATCACATTTGTTGATTGTTGACCTCATATGTGTCATGATCAAAACAAATCAAATTGAGGACTTGAAGGTGGTGTAGTTCAAATGCCTTTGACACCAAAATGGTGAAATGATTCGATGAGCGGACTTCATTGAATAAATGTCAATTGATCAATATAAATATTTCAAATATAATGAGCAATCAATTAACCTCTATCAATTTGTTGACACATATATATAAGTCGGGAAGCTTCTCGAAACCAAGACCTTTTATAAAATTGATCAATTGTTAGCTTTGAAATCGAAACCTATCAAATGATGTCACTCAATTCATAAGTTTGTAAACATCAATGATCAAAAGCAATATGCATTTTGAGCGAAAGTGACATTCGATAAAAGTATTTCAATGACCTGTTCACAAAATAAACACAATTGTCAGTTAAATTGAAATATACATCAATTTGATTAGGTTATTGTGCTTAAAATTTTATCAAAATTAGCTTCATTTAATAAATCACTTAATTATCTCTAATTGCAAGTCAACCTTGAAACTTGTAGTTCATCATCATACAAATCGCCCATTCTAGCCAACCGATTAGCAACTCATCCCTTTGTTAGCCCTCTCTTCACGAGGTCATAAAAAGGAGATAATTATCTCTATGCATGCTACAGCTGCCTAGTGGATATCTTCCACCTATCACTCCTTTGGTGGACCTTCTCTTCACATAAAAAAAAACTACATCTCCATCACAGAACACAAAAAGCCTGATCAAACCCTCACCAAACTCTCTTATCCTCTCGATCTCCATCCCACCAACGTTCAGCTACTAATCTCCAAACCAAGCTGTCCTTCAGTCTCATGCTTTCCTCCCTTTAAAGTAGGCTATCTCAGCCCTTGAAGCCTCCAACGACTACCGTACTTGGAAGAGACCGAGGCCCTCAGCTACAAATGGTAAGGAGAATGAAGGTATGCTAAAGAATCAAACAGTGGATTCTATGTTTTATAAGATGAGAGATAGTGAGCACTAAAGGAAACTTCACAACAAGATTATTCCAGTTGGTTGAACTTAGATATTGTTGTATAATGCATTAGGATGTAATTAAAGATCTGAAATTGGCTTCATCAGAAGTTAAGGCTGATGTATGTAAAGCTGTTAATCTTTTCTAGAAATGGGAATATATTATCTCTTTGTTTTTTGTTGGGCTTCATGCTTGTGGTGATCTATAAACATACCAAAGGCATTTGTAGATTGTGAGCAAGTGAAAGCTCTTATTAGTGTTGGTTGTTGTTACTTACTCAGAAAGTTCTGATAAAATGAACTCACTTTTCTGGTTTCCGAGCAATGGTGCCAAACTGTCGGTTAACCCTTGGAAGAAATGCATGTGATCTTGCATGTCGAGTTTAGAGGTGAAAAGCATGACTAAGAATGCCGCCTTTTTGAGTTATGCATTTTTTGCATTTCAAATGGTTCAAGTATTATCCAGAAATTAGATCAAGTCATATTGGACGACAGGGGAAGGCTCTACGATGCTAGAAGATGAGAAGAACAATGCAATCTCAGTTGGGTGCGGAAAGTAATATTTACTTATTAAGTCAAAGGATAAAAATAATGCAGGCAATAAATCCTGTGCTATGCAAGCTGATGAAATTGAAGTGAGTGAAGAACATCATAATAGTATAACATTAAAAAAGAATGAATGTGCAAACTGAGGATGTATTTTTAGAACAACCCTGCTGTTATGAAGGATATGAAGTAGATCAATCTTCAATAAGCTATGTTAGATGTGTATTTTTTTTAAAAGGAATTCAACAACTCTAGACTACAATGCCTATTGGAAAGTATAGATGCCAACTTGCTTAAACCATGGATAGAGCTAAACCTTTATGAAGATCCTCATCTAAGAGAGTTAGTTGGTTTGAAGACCCATGCTCTTAGAGCTAATTAGAAGACTACAAATGATATAATACAAGAGATATATATAAGTTAGAAGGTCAATAGCGATGCACTCTATGTGATGATGCAGAGGCTGAATTTTATCTACGGAGACTTAACAAGGTTAAATAAAAGTGTTGATGAGCTTAAATTGAACTTATTTCACACTGATAAATTAAAGAATAAACCTACATATATGCTCTTTTTATGCCAGTGTTTGAGGACCCCATTATGCTCTGTAGAGCTAATGGTGAAGATCAATATAGTGTTGAGACTGCGTTATCTTTCGGTAGAAAAAAAAAGATGTAGCCCCTTTAAAGGAAAGAAATGATGCGGAGGTTCAAATTCAAATTGACATGGGACTTAAAGATGATTAATTAGATTTAAATTGAGCATAAATTTAATTTGAACTAAACATTAAATGAAAATTCAAATTTAGAATCTAAGTGCTTTAAACTTAAAAACAAAAAAAACTAAATTCAAAATTAGAAGCACTCAAAGGCTTGGAAAGAAAGAATCTCCTCCCAAACCACAACAAAATTTCCTTGCAATTCTCTGTTTAGAGGCTGAATAAATTGGAGTTACAATAAACACGAGGCCCATCAACTTGATGCCTCATATACAAGAAAAGTAATATATAGTGCTTAACAAATATGTATAAAGCTCAATTAAGTTGTACTTGACTTCTGGATGAATCAAAAGGGCTAATCAATTTAAAATAATTCATGATGACTTTACAAGCTCGTCAACAAAATGTGGAGTCTTATTTAAGTTTGAGAATCCAAAAATTTGAAACTAAATGTGAAAGCAAACAATTATTATTTCAATGGATTGAAAGAAGAGTGAAATGCCTACAACAGACTAACATATTGAACAAGCAGAAGATGTTAATAAGGCTTCAATTGAGCTTGCATGCATTATGAAATGGGCCTATATTCAAATTTATCATCTTAAAATGCATACAAATAATCAAAATTTTAATAAAATAAATAGTACATAAATCTAGATAATACTCAGATTTATATCAAGATTCTTAAATAACTCAATGAAATGAGATTTGCACACATTACGATACAAATTAAAATATAAATACAATGCCTCAAAAGTGCACATGTGTTCTAAACACCGCATGGGCCCCGAACTATAAATACTTAAATTCAAGTGTGAGGATATGCGTGGGTTGACTCTTGGGTCTTAGGGCGTCAGTTAACAAAACCTAAAAATCAAATGATATTATTATCTTCAATCTAATAAAATATCTAGAAGCTATAATGATAACGATCATATCTATTATTAAATTAATAGAATTGACAGACAAATAAATAATAAACCACCCGATGATGGTGTGTCGACTGAATATTTCAACTAGAGAAATTTTTCATAATAATAATAATAATAATCTATTCAAATTCTAATGTCAAATCATTATTAAATGATCAAATATTCAAACAAAAAATATATAAATTAAATGAAATTAATTATTTAAATTTAAAGTAAAATCCATCCACCAATCCTTGTTTTTTTGAGGTGACAAATTAGAAAATTTTACTCACAAAGAGCCAATGTCAAATCAAATACATAACTATTTTCACACTCAAATAATCTTAAGCCCGTAAGGATGAGACATGTGTCCTCTGTCCGTGTAATTTTGTCGCAAAATGGCACCACATAAAGTTACAAAGAGCCTCGGGTGGTTTGATATGACACCACTAAATTACGGTCACAGCATATATGTTCCCCAAACGACTTTGCTCTTTGAGCTGTGAATTATAGAATGTGTTTGATTGAAAAAAAAGTCCTTTATTAGCTAAGGTAGACTTAAGCTCGGCTCCTTAGATAAACTCCACCCCAGGTCTACAAGGATTTCTTGGACGATGTAACTCATGTGTTGCTAATAAGGATCCTTTGGTCAGGTTGGGTCGACTACCTCCATTGACTAAGTAGACTAGGGGCCACATACACGGGATGAGAACCATGGGATCTAGATGGGCATCATCATTCCCCAATCATTCGCTTTAAGTTAAATAATGATGAATAAATTTTAAATTTTAAAACTCCATATGCTGCTACTATATGATATGCATTAAGGGATCTAATGACTAGCTTTAATCGAAAGTTCTCTCTCAGCATTGAGAGGGGAACTTAACTATAGGTGATTGCGCCTATAGGAAACCTGGAACCAAATCTAAAGTCCTCACAAAATGAGGGTGAAATCTCTGGGTAGTGTTGTATCTACTATTCCATCTACCTTCTAAAAATTTCAATGATGCATAAATCATACTCTCTTCATCGAGAGGTCAGTCGTGAATTTTTAGAGCTCACAGATTTTTGGCGACTCCGCTGGGGTAGGTTTCTTTTTCCATCTTTGGCTAGTCAAATATGAGCTATAGTAATAGTGGTGTTAAATAAAAAAATTGATTTTCTAAAATAAAAAAGGAACCAATTATGAATGAAATTAAATTTAAATCAATCATATTCTTATGTCTAATTTGTTTGTTGTATATCGATGGATCTTAACATCATCATGCAACTAGGTCAGGCCAATATCATCATTAATGTTGTAATCAATACTGAGGATGTTGGAGCTACTTTTTTTGGTAGTATGACTTCTAGTCATTCGCAAATAATCCTCTACTTAAAGCACCTGCATATTGTACACACAAACCTATGCAAGGGAGGAGGACAACTGGAATGACCACTACTGCTACTAAGGTTCCTCGAAAGAGAGCCTTTGTATTCAAAAGATTTTAAAGCGTCGGTCATGAAAGAACCGTAAAGGTAAAGTTTCATCATATCTATTAATGTGACTACTTTGCCAGTTGAATCTTTTGAACTAGGAATGCATAATGTTGAAGTCTCCTATTCTAGAGAAAAATTGAGTGGAAGGCATAGAAGGAGAAGAAATGCTAAAGAGCCAGAGCTTCTCAATCACTAGCCATCACGATCACCCACAGTATCAAAAGTGAGTGTTCCCACTCACAACAAGTTTAAAATCTAAAATGGGTGAAAAGGAATAGTTCTACGTGATGTTAAGCATTCTTTTGGACTCAACAACGTTAGCTCCAACTCTTGGAAAGAAACTTGAAATTTTATTTTCTCAGTACTTGTCACGAAGGTTGTCAAGAAAAAAGGACTTATGAAGAAGAGATACCAAAGGCCAATTATCGAAGCTAAGAATGCTCCACTACAAAAACTATAAGTGCTAGTAAGAACTCAAGATCATTTTAAACAAGTTTTTGGTGAGCATTGAGATGACACTTGGATAGTGCATCCAGAAATCCGCTACCAAAAGGTCCTGATAGAAAGAAAAATAAATATGGAGGGTAAAACCTCGAGAAGAAGTCCTGCACAGTGAACATCGAGGTGTGACACTTTAATCGCATGTTCGGGAATCCGCTACCGAAAGGTCCCGGTAGGAACAAAAAATAAATATGGAGGCTGAAGCCTCGAAAAGAAGTAGTGACGTAGAAGATTCTTCATCTAGAAGCAAACTAACTCAAAGAAAACGGAGAAAGATAAATGCTAAAGTGCTTGCTCAACAATCATTATTCAAGCAGAAAATTATACAAGCAACTGTTAAGCCAAAAGTGAGTGTTCTAACCATAACTAGTTTGACAGCCTAAGATGGGTGAAGTGGAACAACTCTACTAGACAAATCAAATAGTCCTTCTGGACTCGATAATGTCAGGTTCCAGCTTCTCCAGTGAGGAAACTCTAAATTGTATATGCAAAAGTGTATCGGGTCCTTAAAGTTGCTAAGGAGAAAGGACTAATGAAAAAAAATATCAAAGTCCTGTTATCAAGGAGGCTAGAGTTACTTCTCCAAGGAGACCTTCTCCTACAACCATGCCAAAATATCAATCAATTCAAGTCCCACACGATGAGCATTGAGGCATGACACTTGGACCACAAGTCTAAAAATCCACCGTCGAAAGGTTACGACAAAAATGTAAGCAAATTTGGAGGCTAAAGCCTCAAAGTGAAACTATTTTAAAGAAGGATAGGATCGTGACATCCGGATACTCAGAGATCCACCACAAATAAAACTCATTAAGAATGTGTACTATTGACCTCCACATATATGTCATAAATCAAGACAAGCCCACAGGTCAAATTCGACGGACTTCGGATGTGATAGTGCGCAAATTGAGGCTCAAAATGCACTGAACATCACAGACTTCTCCATCGCATTTAGAATGATGAAATTGATCAGAATATTAATATTTCAAAATCTAACGATCAATCGATTAAGCGCTCGAGCTATCAATGTGTCGACACGTGTATCATAGTTAGGAAGCTACAATGATAACCAAATGACCTCCGTTCATCAAATTAATTATGTCGTTAGCTTTAAAATATCAAAATCTATCAAATGAGACTATCCACGCTGATGAGTCTGCAAATATCAGTGATTTGGCGTGACAATGCGTCGGTGAAATGAGATACGTCACTAAAATCAATTCAAATGACCTCCAATTGACGAATAAACTTTTTCATCACGTTCAGAATATCAAAATTGGTCAGGATATAAAAATTGTATGACTTAATGATCAACTGATCAAGTGCTCGAGTCGTCAATATGCTTGCATGCATATCAAAGTTAGGATGCACCGATGCAAGCCAAATGACCCGTTCGTAAAATTAATTATGCCGTTAGCTTTGAAACATCGAAATCTATCAAATGAGACTATTCGTACTCAATTTGGATGAGTCTGTGCAAATGTCGAGTGATTTAAAGGGATAGCACAGCAAATCGAGGCTAAAACATAATGGACATCACCAAAATCAATTCAAATGACCTCCGATCGACGAACGGACTTCGTCATCGCCTTCAGAATGTTGAAATTAGTTAAAATATAAATATTGCATGACTTGATGATCAACCGATCAAGCGCCGAACGCGTCAGCAGCGCAATGCATATCGAGGTCAGGAGGCGCCGACGAGGATCAAATGATCGCTCACAAAATTGATCGTGACATTGGCTTCAAATGCCGAATCTATCAAGATCGTTCATACTCAATTCAGACGAGTCTGCACGAAAGTGGAGCAATCGAAAGCGGCAATGCGTATTTTGAGCTGAAATGGACTCAATTTGGCGCCAACTTAAACCAAACGGCCTCTGATCGTGAAACGGACTGTGCACAAATCGAGGCTGAAATGCACAGTACGTCACTAAAATTAATTCAAATGACCTGTGATAGACGAACAAACTTTTCCATCACGTTTAGAATATCAAAATTGATCAGGATATAAAAATTGTATGACTTAATGATCAACTGATCAAGTGCTCGAGTCGTCAATATGCTTGCACTCATATCAAAGTTAGGATGTACTGATGCAAGCCAAATGACCCCCATTCATAAAATACAATGGACGTCACCAAAATCAATTCAAATGACCTCCGATCGACGAACAAACTTCGCCATCACCTTCAGAATGTTGAAATTGGTTAGAATATAAATATTGCATGACTTGATGTACTGATGCAAGCCAAATGACCCCCATTCATAAAATTAATTATGTCGTTAGCTTTGAAACATCAAAATCTATCAAATGAGACTATTCGTACTCAATTTGGATGAGTCTGCGCAAATGTCGAGTGATTTGAAGTGACATCGTGCAAATCGAGGCTAAAATACAATGGACGTCACCAAAATCAATTCAAATGACCTCCGATCGACGAACAAACTTCGCCATCACCTTCAGAATGTTGAAATTGGTTAGAATATAAATATTGCATGACTTGATGATCAATCAATCAAGCGCTCGAGTCGTCAACGCGCCCGCATGCATATCGAGGTCAGGAGGCGCCGACGAGGATCAAATGATCGTTCACAAAATTGATCGTGACATTGGCTTCGAAATGCCGAATCTATCAAGTAAGATCGTTCATACTCAATTCAGACGAGTCTGCACGAAAGTGGAGCAATCGAAAGCGGCAATGCGTATTTTGAGCTGAAATGGACTCAATTTGGCGCCAACTTAAAATAGCGACTCGATGTGAAGCGGACGCCATTGATTCATGGAATTCAGAACAATTCAATTTTTCTCAAAATCACGGGTTAGTGTGGCTCAAAAGGTAGCAAGAAATCAAGCAACCCAATCTTATTAATGATTGATTTGGGCTATTCAATTGAATCAAATAAAAAAATAGTGAGAATTCATTAGGTATCAGAACTATGAAAGTAAGAATTCGGAAATCTTGGTATCCAAAGGTTCACAGAGAAACTCCTTTTGACTACTAAGGTTGAAGAAAGGATTCCAAAAAGACTATAAAGACTCCTAATTATTTTAAACTAGAACTTTCTTAATATTGAGGTAGTGTCTACTAACTCTTGCGATGAAATTAGATTGGATAGGTGATGGTAAATTCATTGAATAATTGTGACAAAAGAAGCGAAGATACTTTGTATTTAGGCGATTAAAGTCTTTCATAAATTTAATTAGAATGGTTGAATGGCTCTTCTTTCTATTTACTATTTATATATATTTATATATATTTTTATATTTTTCTTTTTTCTTATTCTATTTTCTTTTTTTTCAATTCTTTTCTATTT